>VXCM01004367.1:0-26695 GCA_014773175.1 Lucifuga dentata
TGTATCGGGACCATGATGCATGGTGATTTTGCACTTTAAATAAATTGATTGATTGATTGATTGAGTGATTAAGTGTCAGCAGTTTCCAGAAGACACAGCACATTGTTTTTGTGTAGTTTTGAACGGCACTTAAAGGACCATACCACCATTTTGCATGTTTGAGCCTAATATATTCAATTTTCATACATGTTATGTTACTGACAACCATTTCCCAAAGGATAAAACAGTATTTCAGCTTTCCTGATATGTTGCAATATTTCTTAGTCTTTCAAAATCAAATATTCAAATGATACACTGACCTTAAAAAAAAAAAAAAAAAAATCGATGTTTTATCTGCTAATAGTTACACAGTCTTAGGAAGTCACGGTCGTTTAAATTTTTTGATAAACGCAGGTCTTTTGGGACTATATTCCCTGGTGGAGACATACATTCACTCCGCACTTTTTATTGCAGTTAAATGCTAAAATGATGTAACTTCGAAAAATCCTGAATACACGTCTTGTTTGTGATGATGGATTACCTATCCCAAGAACATTTCAAGTATTAACAAGTTGATTTTAATAGCGTACCAGAATGAACTGAAACCAATGGTGGTCTGGAAGGTAGGAATTTTTTTTTAAATTCACCATTCTAGAAGTATGCTTTGGAAAATGATTGTCAGTAATGTTACGTGTATGAAAATTGAATATATTAGGCTCAAACATTCAAAATGGCTGGTATGGTCCTTTAAACTGCTTGGTTCTTTGTCTCACTGAAAAAGTGATTTCCTGTGAACTATGTGCATCTCTTCCCTTGATCGAGATTTTGTCATTAAATATACTCAGATAAGATGAACATCTGACTCCATGGTTTTTATTCAACACACACTCAACCATAATGATCAGAAAACAGCACTGATAGAAACTATGACATTCTTTTAGGGAAAATAAGCGTCATTGATAATTTTTGTTAAAAATGGTAGTTCTGATTATCATCAGGGGAGGTGTGTTGAAGAAAATTTAAATCATGTCAGGAAATTAGCCAATCACAAACCACATTGTGCATTCTATTGGTCGCTGTAACAAGTACAATACTAAATACATTTTTTTATTAAGCCTTCAGACCTCTCTTTTGTAGTTGGCAATGAGTTCAGGTTAGCAATGAATTTAGTGTTTTGCCTGCTAACACTTGATGAGACACAGGATGTCGCAGTTTCCTGGATCTTTTCCATCAATGAGCCAACATGAGTTCAGTGCATAAGTGTTTACTTCTGTTTTGTGACAACTCAAACAAAGAATTTAAAACTGAAGTGCACATTGTCACAAAATTAATGAAGGGAAAATTAAAAAAAATAAAAACACATCTTTATTTTTTATCAACTTTACTAAATTTTTTTATACATATATTTTACAGTGCATTTGTCCCTTTTTGTGGTCAGATAATCATTACAGTGGTCCATAAATGAAGACATGTCAGGTGTCTGTCAGAAAAACAAGCCATGGTCAAAACAGAAACAAGGCTTTACATCTCTGAGCTGCTCTCAGCTTGAATGCTGTGTTTTGGTTCAGATTCTCTTACAGGAATTCTGTCAAGCTCCAACTCTTCATTTAGTCAATGTTAACTCATTGCTTGTAATGTGAAATCTGATGTCTGTTCAAAAAATTGTAAGTGAACCATATCAAAATAAACACTTACCAAACTGGGTATGAATAACTCTCTTACTCCATGAAGGAAATTATAAACTGATCAGATCAGGTGCTTTGCACCATGGAAACCAGGCACAATTTTAATTCAGAAACTTTCTGAAGCACTTTCAGTGCCTGCGGGGTGGGAACTCTCCGGGGGTTCACAAGCTTCCTCAAGCTGACAACTGCCAGTTTTTGTTGGCAGCATTATCCAATAGCACGGTCCTTCAGGAAGAGGAATTGTCACCAGAAGGTGAGTTGTGTCTGTGTTGTGGGAATGATGAGCTGTAGCAGCATAAATGTCACATGCTCGCATTTCCATAAACTTCACAGTGTTTGTGAATGCAAGCAAGGAAATTGGTTTAGGATCCATGTAGTTTGTATTCTGGACTGTTCTGTGTAAAGCAGTTCTTTAGTTTCCAAACATTTGGTGTGAAAGTGCCTATTAAGGCTGTAGTTCAGTTGATTAGGTGATTTTTTTTTTCTCCATCAAATTATAAGTGCTCTGCATTTAATCTTCTGTTCAACTATTTGTGAGATCTAATGTTTGTTATTGCTAAATTTAAAAAATAAAATGTCACTTTTTTTCTCATATTCCAATCATATTGGAGTGTATATCATTCTGATATACACTCACATGACTGAGACATGCTGTACTGCAGGTTAGCCCATGTTCAACCAAATCATAAAACAGAAATGTTTTGATGAAGATTCTCTTACCCAACTCAACTCATAAAACAGAAGCTTGTTTTATATACATGAACTGCCGCTCTTAAACAACTTCAACAAGAAGAATGACAAAAACAAACTTACAAAAATAAAAATATATATCAACAAAGAAAAATAAATTCTGCTTAGCTACAGATTCTCAGTCTGTATTCTGACTGGATGTGAAATAGCGAGCATATCAATTTGCATTAGTTTATCCGCATAAATAATTTCCCAAAATTCAACATTAATAACATGGTGAAGCAGCAGCAACATCTGCAAATCTCCATCATTACAAAAATCAAAATGTTACCATCAGACCAATAATTCCAAGATTTGAAGTTAAAGCTGAAGCTTTTCTAGTCATTTTGGTCAGATCCTGTCTGTTTTATCATGGTCTTTGGATGGGCTTCTTCACCCTCTGCTGTTTTTTAAAGTCTATAAGGCAGTCTGTGGCCTGTGAGATGGGAGTGAAGGATCTGATGGGAGAGTGACTGATCCTGAATGATGACACGTCTGTCGTCTCTTCACTATCCTCCTCGTTCCGGAGATCGATGATGTCTCTGAAAGTGAGTAAATACACAGGAACATCAGTTGAAGGGGTTTCATAGAGGACAGGAAAAGCAGTGCTTAAGTGAACAAACTGAACTAGGATCAAACTGACTTAATTTAGAATGAATGTAGTTGTGGTAATTCACGCTTCACGCCTGAATTAGACAGTAGCTGCTGGTGGCAGCATCTTATCATGCCAGATCATGACATCAGAGCTAGCGCTGTCAGACTCTGATCTGATTCCTTTAGTGGTGTAAAAGGCGCTTACAGCGTCAGCGTTGGGAGTTTGATTCTGAGGGATTTTGGATCAAATTGTTCACTCAGTACCACAGAAGGGTAACAATGTCACACACAGTATGAATGTTCTTCTGCTTTACCTGGGCTGGAGATTGGATCCAGATGGGCCGGCATCTGGAAACACACAAAGAAAGTAAAATCTGTAAAATATGAACCACTGAAGGTTTGGCTGATTTGGGTTTTTGACAGCTGTTTTGAGTTTGTTATTGATATTTTTATACTTGAGGCTTCCAACAGCATCTTCTCAGTATCTTTATCTCTTTCATGACTAAAGATGAGCATACAGAACCAGAGTGTATGCCATCACATTCACATCAAATTTATCTACAGTATTTATAAGCTTTTTGCATGGAGACACAGCAGACATACCTGAATCCCTGCTCTCCGTTTGCTCCAGAGCTGATAGCAGATTTCCTCTCTGAAAGGTGAGAAATACAGAAAAATGTTCAATACTGTAACGTTCTCTCCACATCCCAAAAGTCAATTCCATGTGTAAATTAATTTGGTCTCATTATGAGAAGGTATTCACCAGCTTAAAGTTATTGGTTAACTCAAAATGACACAAAATGGTAATATTAATCTTCAATTTCATGCCAGTAGGGGTCATTTGATGTTGTTGTTGTGGGAAAACAGTCATACTGGTGCAGCGTTTGAGGTTCGGCGCTGGATGCAGTCCTCTGTGTGTCTGCTGTAGTCTCTCAGCAGAACGGCTTTCTGACACACGTAACATTTCTCCTGTTTGTGATCAGCCCTGCAGAAAATAAAACCAGTTTTTAACAAGTCTGTCCAAAAACACATCACGGTGACAAAGCACCTGGTCAGACGTACTTCGTGTGGAGGAGAGAGGGGTCGCTCGTCTCTTCAGTGGTCACCTCTGGCTTCCTGCTTCTCTTCCAACGTGGCTTCAGTGACACTACAGAAATGAATATCACTATTTTATTGACCCAAATTTCCCAGGTGCCTCCACCAATGTCAGAAGATTAAAGTTTTTTTTTAATTAAAAAAGAGATACCATGTTAATGTGTTGATTTCTTATCCACCAATCACACGCTAATGCGACAATAGTTCTTATGTAGAATAAATGTTTCTATCACCTTCGAAGCAGTCCGCCTCAGACCTCCTCTCCTCAATGACCGTCACCTCTCCATCGCAGTACGCTGCATGCAGCTCAATCTCTGTCACAGAGAAGGATCCCTGACAGATGGGACAGTCTATGGTGGGTTTGGAGATCTGAGGAGCAGCAGCTTGTTCCAGTTCAGGAGACATTGACAGCTGCAGCTCTTGGTCCTTTATCTCCTCCACCTTTGCATTCCCACTTCCCTCCTCCTCCTCTTCTACTCTCAAATTTGGTCTCTTTGCGGCGTTGCTAACGGTGACGTCCCCCTTTGGTTCCCCTTCCACTGGGCCTGCAAACCAGTAACAAGCAAGCATTTAACTTTTTTTTTTTTTTTTANTTTTTTTTTTTTTTTTAAATAAACATTTTTTTCTGTTGACATACAACTTAGTAATAGAGTTGGGAAAAAAAAAATCACAGTTGTTCTATTGTAAATTATAGTATTTGTAAGCGTGCAGCCTTACCATCCACCTCCATCACCTCCTGTGACTCTTCCTGGTCTGAAGGCTCATCTCGGAGAGTGAACTCGACCTGAGGGAGCTCTGGGCTTTTAGCTTTGGGCTGTGACAAATCCAAATACTTGAGGTTACTTTTTTTTTTGTCTGATTCTCTTCTAAAATCAGACTGAAATGTATCAGAATTTATCTGTCAAAATAAAGAATGGTATAATTTGTCTCTTCAGCTCAGTAAATGACTAGCGTGTTATCATCAGTGGAAACTTTGACTGTAGTTTAGTCATAGAGTTGAAATTAAACACACACCTCTGCTCCCGCATCTGTGGCCACAGTAAGGTCTTCCTTGCTGTCATCATCATTGTCACTGAGTTCAGTTTCTGTTGTTATGAAGCCGGGAAACACATGAAACAATCATAAGTATGCATGAGTCGTGTTATCAAGCCTCCAGCGTCTACAGTTTTTCACTCCAACCTAAACAGTACAGCAGCTGATTTGACCAATGAACACAACTTTGACCACTGAGTGGGGAGGAATTAAAGAGCGACGGCTTCTTTTAGAGGCACATTTTGCACGGATGTTTATTAATCGTGCACGGTAAAATAATGTTGGAAGAGGCCAATTTTCTGAAGTGACAATACAACAACACACTTCAAAATATCTCTTGGAAGCTACTGATCATCACATACTTGTGTTAACAGTATCTGAAGGTAGAATGTTCCTTTAACAATTATAATATTTGTAACTAAGGCTGTAGCTTTAACCAATAAACAAACATTGCTTTTTTGCTTTACTGTCCAAAGAAAACAGAATGGGTTCAATACCTGGGCAAACTTCACAGTCATCAATATCCACCTCTCCTTCCTCCTCCTCCTCTTCTTTGTTTCTCCTCTGTCTTTCCTCCTCTTCCTCATCATCCTTTTTATCCCCCTCTGCCTCAGCTAAACGGGTTTCACATGTTCTTTTGCCCCTCAGTCTGAGCCCACGCCTGCAAAAATATTGGAATGATGAGTTCTCATCCATTCAAATGCGCTGCTGCTTCAGAATGATCAACCTTGCATCCTGATCAGGTGCCCACGCTTCTTCCTTAAAGCATCCATCATGAGCTCCATTGGTTCTTTAGTTTTACCTTCGAGGAATAGGTTGTTCAGGTGATTCACCAGGCGACTCAGGTGAAGGAGATTTCTATGAAAAAAAAAAAAAAGACAGTTCTTCTGACAGTTTGGACTGCTGTTTGATATGAATGAAGCTGTGATCTAAACATTACCCAAAATAAATAAATAAATAAAATAAAAATAAAAAGTGAAATTATTTAACATACCTCTGGCTGTGGCAGAATCGCCTCACCCCACTCAGCCTTCCTCAGCAAGCACCTCTGAGCCTGCTTCAGACTCTTCTCATACACCTCCAGCTGGGCCAGGATCACCTGACAGCAGGGACACCATCAGGACAGAGGAAAGCAAGGAAGTGAGGAAGAAAGGAGAGAGGAGGCAAGAGAAAAAAAGAGGAAGAGTGGAAAGGATTGTAGGAGAGAATAAAGAAGGCATACACTTTGTTCCAAAAAAAAAAAAAAAAAAAAAAAAAGGAGACAAACACATCACAAATGAATCTTTACCTGTGTGTAGGCATCTGGGTCCAGGCCTCTGGGACAGAAAGGAACCCCCCAGTAGTAGTGCACCGTTGGCATGGCGACTGGCCCCTGGCTGTGGACAAGATGGGCTTCTCGCTCTGTGGTTGAGTGCAGCTGCTGCTGCTGTTGGCATAGCAACATGGAAGACGAAGATGATCCAGCACTTATCCCATCCTTGGTGAATGTGCTGAAATGCTGGGCTTTCTCAACACCTGTGACTGGACCACATCTCTGAAGATTTGGGCTGGAAATATATAGATGGTGTCAGGTGATGTAGCTTTAAAATAGTAGGATGATATCACAACAATGTTATATTGGTGACTGCAGAAGAATGTAAAACTGCAACCTGTAAAAATATGAATAAAAATTATTAAGCATACAAATAGGCAGTGTAGAGTGTTTCCCTTCAGTAGAAGAATAAATCATGAAATCCTGTAATATTTTAAGTTTAAATTGACAAATTAGCTAGTCTTCAGTAGAGTGTAAAACATAAATAGTATTACCAAATAAAATTACCAGTGATGGCTTAAGAGCTGAACTTTAGCAGGTAATGATATTCCCTACAGTGTTAAATACAAGTGCCTCAGGACAGTTTTCAGATCCCTTCACTTTCTGGAATGAATGCAGCCAAATAAAGAAAGGTCCTTGAAGAAAACTTGCTCCAGAGTACAGCGACCTCAGACTGGGGTCACCTTTCAGCATGACAACGACCCGAAGCATACAGCCAAGACAACGCTGTAGTGGCTTTGGGACAAGTCTCTGACTGTCCTTGAGTGGCCCAGCAAAGCCCAGACTTAAACCCCACAGAACATCTGTGGAGAGACCTGAAGATGGCAGTTCAAAGATGCTTCCCATCCAATCTGATGGACCTTGAGAGGATCTGCCAGGAAGAATGGGATAAACTGCCCAAATCCAGGTGTGCAAAGCTTGTACAGACGTATCCAAGAAAACTTGCAGCTGTAATTGCTGCCAAAGGGGCTTCTAAAAAGAACTGAATTAAGGGTCCGAATACTTATGGAACTGAAAGCTTTCAGTTTTTTATTTTTAATAAATTTGCAACAATTTCTAAAAAAATGTTTTCACTTTCTCATTATGGGTTATTGAGTGTAGATTAATGGGAAAAAAATGGCAATTTTATCCATTTAAAATTAAATCTACAACACAATAAAATGTGCAAAAAGNTGGGAAAAAAATGGCAATTTTATCCATTTAAAATTAAATCTACAACACAATAAAATGTGCAAAAAGCAAAGGGGTCTGAAAACTTTCTGAAGACTCTGTAGTCTCCATGATGCTGCATTCATTACGCTTCAGAAGTCCAAATCCACCACAGGCCTGTATAGGCAAAGTAGAAAGTGGAAGTGGGTGTGGCGGCTAAGTTAACACCGTTCATACGTTGCGACAGTCACTGCTGACAAAACTCCTCCACTTCACTAATTTCACCTCATCGCTTGCTTTCTCTGTCATAGGGAGTAAAACTAGCTAACATTCTGTTTTTTTTTTTTACTGAGTCAGCATCATTTGCCTGCTTGTTTTGAGCCGCAAATCAACTGCCTGGCTCACCTCCTCACGTGACTTCTGACTTCCTTGGTATTCGCCCAGTTTCTACTTCAGGTGGAGAAACAAATTTATTGTGCTCTCACTTTTGGCAGTTAGCCAATTATTCTTGCAGCCGAGCCATTTTCAAACAACTTTTTAGGAACTCATTTGTCAGGTGCTGACCCTGCTTGTTTGATGTGAAAATTCATCAACAAGTCATTGTGCCTCAACATCATCAAAATTTGTAATCATTTAAAAATTATATCGGTATTATCATGGATGATATGGTTTGGCACAGCCCTACTGCGCAGGTGTTTTCATTTATTCACAATGACTAAACCTCTTCAGATATGCCATGAGACTAGTAAGATTACCAAACTCCATGAAGAATCATGAAGGTCTAGTCCTGTCCTAATAAGTAACACAAACATATCATCAAAATCAGAGAGATATCACTCAAGCACAATATGTAAACAATCACGTTACTGAGAAAAGGTTTGATAACACAAAATAAGTGAAAATACCCATGTGGGTGTTCCATGGGTTTGCAGGACCTTAGCTGGGGGGGGAAAAAAAAATTTGACATCAGCTTGATATTGAACATGACTGCTGCTGTTGGTGCATCTCTACCTGTAGTTCAGCCTGGGAGACGCTGGAGCTGCAGCCACATGATGTGCGGCACTCTGCCTGTCAGGCTGATGAATGGCTCTCTCCTCTGGGAAGACAGGGCTAGGTGTACCTTCAACCTGCAACAGAGGGATGGAGAGAAGAAGTGATGAAGGTAGCATGATGCCGACAGAAAAATCTTTTTGCTAGATCAGTGGTTCCCAATCTTGCTCCTGCAGACACCCACTGCATATTTTCCATCTCTCCCTGCTCTACCCACAACTAATTAGCTAAATCGATTGTGTTTAGCCAATCAAGGACATGCACCAACTCTCAATCAAGTAAACACAACTGTTTAGCTAACTCTGTGTGAACAGGGAGAGATGGCTATTATGCATTTATTCGACAGCAACAGAATATGCTTCATTAATCAGCAAGAAAGCCTCTTTACCTCCGCGTCATCATCCTCGTCAGACCAGTGTAAGTTCATGTTACTGGTCAACTCTGTCCTGACTGAGTTCCAGTCTTTGGAAACTTCATTTGACTCCTGTGCATCTTCTAAAGCAGGAAAGATCAGCATAACAGGCATCAGCAAAGAGGTGTACATGACCACAGACCAACATGTAGGATTTGATCTATCTATTAAGTGGATCAGAAAAATTGAATAGAACTCCAGATTGGTTAAAGTAAATGTGGAATTGTTATGGCTTACTGGGGTGATCAGGCCTGTCTTTTTTCTCTCCCTCACACTTTTTCCTCTTAGTCTGCAAATTGGCTTCAATAAGTGGTGGAAAGGCGTGGTTGGCCAGGATTGATGGATGTGGTGCTGGAGCAACTGAGCAGAGTTTGGGATCAGCTTCCACAGTACAAAGGCAGGAGGAAACTTCAGCCTGCATCCATCTTTGAGTCACCTGAATGCTTTTGTGTTTCTTGATCTGTTCTTTTTGGATTCTGTGTCCTACGATGGTTGTAGAGGTGAGCTGCCATTTATTTTCTCTACTGACTTTTTCTCCTGTTTTTTGGTAAGGTAGGAAGTTTAGTGTTGTCTTTTGTTTTTCTGGGTGTAGTTTAGTTGTTGTTGTTTTTCAGAAAGGATTGTATTTATGTTTGTTATTCTGGCCTTGGCTATCTTGAATTCTACAGCTTCTTCGTAACCTATTCTTTAAACATTAAAACCCAACATCTATTTGGTTGACTACTTTAAGAGCTTTGTTGCCTCATTGTTTAATTGCCTGCATCATTAATTTGCTTCCTTTGCCATTTATACCTTTATGTTACAGTTTCCCACTTCCCCCTTAGAGACACACAAGAAGGAATGAATAAAAGCTGTATGTCACATTGGTGTTATCATGTGAGCTCCTGCCATCATAGAGTGGATGAATTAACCAGTGTAACCTCCAGAAAGCTCATTATATGGCCGAGCAATGTTTTCATAAAAATAGCTGAAAGTCACTATACCTGACTTGGATGGAATGATCGTGTCTTCTGGATAGGGATCAATCTTGTTTCGCTACAATCAAAAGCAAGATGAGAGAACACATGAAAAGGTTTCCATGTTATTCTTAACTTAAATGCAACATGCAAACTACAACATAAGTGTAATTTTTGAAAATTCTCAATTAGTAGCACAAAATTCTAAAATAATGTAGCTCACAGCACAAAGAGGGATAATCTTCTGAGAAAAATAACCCCCCTCCTCCAATCTTGAAATGTCCTGCAAATATTGTTAGATGTATGAGAAAGATCTTCTGCTAAAACAGAGGTAACAGATCAGTAGAACTCACAACTCACTCATCAACAGCTCAAAATTTGAATTTTTACAACTGGATCATCCTCCATGCTGCAATTTGGTGAAGAAGATGAGATTTATTCTGTAAAGACTTTTTTTTTTTTTTTTTAAAAAACCTTTTAAAAGTAACATTTAGCCTTAACTTACCTTCCTCAGGCACCGAGGGAGGGGGAGGTCCCTGATGTCCTGATGAGAACCGTTACAGCCATCGCAGGAACAGGTGGGTGAATCTTCGTGCTCTGCAGCTGAGGAAACTACAGTGTTCTGCTCATCAAAGCCAATCATTTGTTGCTGGTCAGTCCTGCCAAATACTGGGCTTGTAGAGTAGCCACAACTTTGCTGAGTCTTGCCATCTTGGCCTTGGTCAGTCTCTGAAAATGCAGGACTTTTGGGTGATGCTGGGCTCTCGGACAGTGCAAGGATCTTGGATAAGCTAGGGCTTTGTGGGAATACGAGGCTCCTGGGGTGACAAGACGTGGACTTGGTAGAAGAGGCCAGACTCTCCTGAGAGCAGAATACAAACCCTGAGTTATTGCAGCTTGGGTTGCAGTCACTGGCTTTGGGTTTGCAGGCATGAGGGGGCTTCTTATTTGGACTAGTCCTGTCAAATACTGGACTTTTGCAATATTCTGGACATGTGTTGGGTTGAGCAGGCAGAGACTGGTGAGCTGAAGTCCAACTTTCCTGAGAGCACAACACATATCCTGAGGTTCTGCAGGTTTCCAGCATCTCCTGACTCAGCCTGGATATGTGAACCTCAGGTTTGCAGGCCATTGATGGTGACAAGGGGAAGACGGGGGATTTTTGTAGGTGGTAGTCTTCAATCTGGGTGGAGTCAGAACTCTGGAATTTATCGTTGAAAGTGAATATATATACATGAACAAAGCCATATATAAAGGACATGTAACACATAATACACAAATAAAGCACATGGAATCAAAGTATATGTCGGGTTTCCCCACATTTTTTTGTCAATTCATTTTGGGCTTCTATCTGTCTGCTAAATCAGCCTCCTCGTTGCCAGATTTTTTTTTAAACGATGGAATGACTGGCTAAATTCATGACAAAACAAAAAGAGAATCACATTCATATTACAACACTGTTGATAAGAATTAGGAATTATACAAATTGTCATAATAGATTCTGGCAAAGGTATTAGTCACTCAGGTGACTGTTTCCATGTCTAGTGGTTTTTTTCGTTACATGATACAGTTTTTTTTTTTAAAGGGAGTTTTTCCTTGTCTTCATGGAGAGCTTGGGTTAGATGTTGCTGTAAGGACCTGAAAAGCCCTTTGAGACACTATGTGTATTGAGCTATACAAACAAATTTGATTGGAAATGACTTGACTAAAACTTTTATTGGGTATTTGCTGATGCTTGAAATGGAAATCAGTTTTAAAGGAAAGGAAAAACAGGAAAAATAATTCTGACAAACCTGCGAGGAATCCAAAGGATCTTTGCTAATTGGTGAAGTCTGAGACTCGATTTTCTGGGTCTGTGACAAGTCTGGCATCTCTAACAGAGGGCTTCCATCTTTTCTTTTTCGCTTTTTACCCCTGTTATTTTCAGCACCTGTTCCCTTTGGGTCTGAGAATACAACACATTATATGTGTAAATACAAACAAAATCACAGGATCAGCACAACTGGTATGGTACCATTTCGATTTATGAGGGATTGTTGTTCATTTCAATTTCAGTTTATACTAGATTAAAGTGTTGCTTCATCTTGATAACTACATACTAAAGAACGGATTGGATATATTACTACATGAATAACACAGTACTTTTCAGTTCTTACCTTGACTTATGTCTGTGTTTGATGAACACACACCCCGACTCCTGGCATTCCGAATTGGGTAAAGAAATTTCCGTCGGGAAGAGAGCGTGAGTGAGGCATCAGTATCAGCAAGAAGGCTTTGGGAAGGTGGACACTGTTGTGTCTGGCTTACCATCTAAGAAAGGAAAGATACATCCAACACATTTGCCAGATAATAAGTGAAGAAAATGCTTACAAGACCATTTTGGTGGATTTTGTATGGTCCTTTTATGTAAACTTTGGGTCTTACTGCTCCTCCAAATGTGCCTTCTATTATCATCTAGCTATCTTTGTGTGAACTGATGCCTGATCTGCAACCAGCTCTGGAAAAGAAAAGAGGATGGCAACTGGACCACCATGACTAACTATTTTCTGGGAGGGAAAAAAAAAAAAAGTCTCCTCTGCACTCACGCTTTCTTCAATGACTTTGATCATGGCCTCTTCCTCTTGCTGTTGTTTGACTGCTGCAATACTGGCTTCCTTTTCACTCAGATGCAGAGCCAAGTCCATCATGTCTTCCTCTGTCATTTCTGAAAAACAGGCAATGTCTCATCAAGGAAGCAAATGAAAGTCAAAGGTGAGGGTTCAGCATATTACACACTAAGTATAATGAAGTTTCACTAAAATCCAGCCAAGTTGACTTTGAATTTGACTAATACACTGATTCAATAAGTACTATGCTGTGGCTTTATATCAGCTTAAATCGTAATTTGCTTCATTCCATTGTTAATTATTTGAAATGAAAGCACAAATCATTTTTGCAGCCAAGCTACATTGCAAGCATCAATATAACCACACAGGTCCCTAGGGTAAGGAAGACATTAATATATCAGTGTATTTACTAGCAAATATTTGTTAGTGCACGAGATGTAATACATCTGAACAAACCAACTCAGCGGAAGGAACCTGAGCTGTCAGCATGAAGATTTTAATGTTCTTGCCCTGTGTTCATAAAATAACCTATAAATTTATGAATAGATAAATGGACATTTACAATCTTATTATTAGTATTTTCTGTCTTACACAAGTTTGCAATTTTTGTCTCATTTTAAGTTCATAAATGAAAAGTCAATATTTTGAAGTTTTTTGGGATTCCTTCCATGCCATGTTATGTACCTCTTGATTTCTGTTTCTTTTCCCTCTCCCTCCTTCGTTTTTCTCTCAATGATGATGATGCAGGTAATGAGGATGAGCACTCGTCCTAGAAGAGCAAAGCACAGAACTGGATTACATGAGGACTGGGTTTTTTTTTTTTTTTTTTTTGTTTTTTTTGTTTTTTTTTTAATAAACAGAATACTTTGTGGAGAACTTAAACAGTAATGTTTAAATTCTAGATTTAAGTTTAAGTTTTAAGTTCTAATGTTTAAGTTCTAGTTCTAGTAATGTTTAAATGTTAGAGGACATATTGTTTTTTCTTCTCATGTTTATAGTGTGTAGAACATGCATCAAAGTTGCAAAATGTGAAGTTGAGACCTATTGGAATGCATCCAGTAATATAAACCATAGGTCCTGAAGGCTTCATTTTTGATTTGTTTACTCCTGTAACATGTTTATATCAAGATGTAACACACCTGGATGAACACACCTAAAAGGTGTGAGCAAGTGAGGGTTGGACCAGCATTTGTTATGTTGTGGCTGGCCAATCAGATCAGATTTTTTTTTTTNTTTTTTTTTTTTTTTTTTTTTTTTGGGGGGGGGTGCTGTTTAAAGAGACTGTATCATTACCTTGTCGTCTTTGCCTTTTGCACATTCATCCTCCTGTGTCTCGTCGTTGTTCTGACGGCTTCCAGAGGGAATGTCATTAGCATCTTGGTTCATTTGTTTTCTCAGAGTTATCATATCCGTTCCTGAATAACTTTCACCAACAGAAACAGAAAAGACACTAAGTCTCATTCTTATAGACACTTGTTCTTCTTACATTCCTATTCGTTTTTGACTGCACTAGCTCAGTAAAGTAATTCCTTTTATCTGCCTTCTCAGGTGTCACTTTGTCAGGTGTCAATCAGTTTCTGAATCCTTGTGTAGTTTGGATCCTCATTAATTAGTGACAATGAAAACCATCAGAATACCTGAAAACTGTATAATTACAGAAAACTGTAATTATATTCAACACATTATTTCTAACTGAGTTTTCAGTTTATACTGTGTTAAAATGAAAAAGGCAGCTCCACAAAGCAATTCAGACAGGAAATTAGTGTCACTACAGCTGGAAACCATAATCAAAATAAGTTAATGTCAAAAATCACAATTTGACATGAGCTTCAGTTATTGCATATTTAAACTGTAAAAGTCAGACCTGTCAAAGTTTCAAAACTTGGGTGTGATGCCTACAGAAATGCAGAAAAACCCATAGGTCCAGAACTGCCCTGAAAACGTTTGTTTTTGATTAGGCCATTATTTCTGTAACATGTAGACATCAACATATAATACATGTGAATTTACTCTTGTAAACCCCTGGTTAGATACGCCCACCAAGTACAGAGGCAGTGAGTGTTGACAGCTCAGGTCTAATGCACCTGATCAATCAGGACAGTGTGGGAAAGGGAGGCTAAAAGAGTCAGTACCTAAAACGGCCTGTTTTGCACTAAGCATGCACACCAGTGCTGCAACAAGGGACAGTTGAGGATTTTTTTATTTTATTTTATGCTCATTATGGCATTTCAAAGGTTTCAAAATAGATGCTAAATAAAAATAACATGTAAACTTGTATAATATGTCCCCTTTAAAAGATTTAAAATGTAATCCTTCTGGGAGCCTTCCAGAACTGTTAAAAAAACTTTCCTGGGAATCTTCTGTGGGTGTTCCTCAAAGCAAAGATTCTTAGCTAGGATTACCTTCATTCTGCATTTGACATCTAAGTTCTGTATTTTAAATCCATGTTTAATAGCCATAAGTAATCTTGGCTGTATTAATAATTACTCTAATTTGGTGTCATAGAACATCTTAGTTCATTTTGTTGGGTTCACTTGCCTCAGTAAACCCTGCTTTTCTCATCCTCCTCCATGAACTATGAAGTCAGGTAACGTGTGTGACTGAAGATGAGCTAATTAATCAGTGAAGCACCTGTTGCAATCGTTGGTTTAGTTCCAGCAGTGCAGTGATTTGACCCTTATTACTGATCTGACGGTGAATCATTAAGGACCTTTACCTTAAGACTGACTCTTCTTCCTCTCGTCTGTGTCTGGTCAGTGAGAGCAAGATAAGGTGGCACCAGCGTGAAACCTAACGTTAAAAAGTAAAAGGGAAAAAGTCACAATATGTGACTGTGAGCATAATATACTTCATTTGTATATAAGCCTCAGGGTTACTCACATTAAACAGCTTCCGTAAGTTCTATTGAAGGATAGGTTACATAGCACAACAACGTCAATATCGAGTTATTATTACACAAGCCGCTGAGAGCTGTAATTAACTAGTATTTTCAGTTTTCTTTTAGTCAACCATTCGGAGAGAAATACGAGTGTTTGTTAAACAGCAACGAAATACAATAATTACGAAACATTACTCAGTTTAAAATAGCACAGTTCGCCCCACTTTCGCGGCGCCATATTTGTTTCTGTTCGCGCGATCATGTGACTATTACAAGGAGGCGCGTAGAATATGTTGTCTTTAGAGTGCGTCTGAATGTCAGCTGTCATTTGTCATAAAACGTAATAATGATAATTATCATACTAGTAGTAGTTGTTGTAGTAGTAGCAGTAACAGTCGTTATTGCTGTAGTAGGTAGTAATGAAAGGGTTTGTGTAGGAATGTATATTACAAAGTAGCACTTCAATCTCAGCAACAAAAACAAATACAGTATATTGTATAGACTAGCATTCCTCTTCTCACTTCTTTACTTCTTAATATGCTGCCTTTTATGATTTTATTATATCTCTTATTACATCTCTTGTCTTTGGAGCCTCTGAAGTCCCAAAACATTGTACCTTTATATCTTGTAGCTCCAGTAGAGTATTATATGAACCAGTTATTATGTTGAGAAAAAAAAAAAAAAAAAAANAAAAAAAAAAAAAAAAAAGAATGGCAAATAAACAAATAGTTGCAGCATAGCATAGTTTTTGTGTTATTTCTGTTGATTGTTGATGATTCTAATCTCATAAAACTTAAGTTTAAAACACAGCAAATTTAGAGTTGGAGTCAAAAATTAGTTTTTATCTGTTTCTTGTAACTTACTGTTGATGTAAAACACATTGATTTATAGCGTATAATGAAACAACTATCAAAAAAGAAAAAGGAAAAAGTTTTTTCTTACAGTAGCCTAATGTAGAAATAAAGTGTGTGTGGGGGGGGANTGAAAAGGCAGGCAAGCAGGCGGCAGGCAGGCATAAAAAAAATGGATAAAAGCTGAGTGTGACGCCCCTTCCACATTGCCTTGAGGGCTGTCCTGTTTTCAATCACCATTTTTACTTTGTTCAGCTACTGCATCACAAATTTGGCTTTTGATGATGTTTAAAACAAATACATAGAAGCAAATCTACTTAAGACTTTGAATAGGAGCTTAGCACGATCAGTCCTACTTTTTAAAAATACTTTTTTTAAAAATCATTTTTGCCAATCATTCCTGGTCCTCTTTACTGTACTGCAGTTTATGCTGTACCAACTGGAGGGAAGGACTGAATCGAAGATCGTCTATAAAGGTTGGGTTGTCTTTCTAACATGCTGGTACCAGAAAACATGAGCAGTGTGAGCGCTCTTTGTTCCCTCGTTGGTTTCTCCTTCGTTTGCAGAAACCTGTTGGCGCATGCGTGCACGGACGCCGCTGGATGCTAAGAAAAACCATGGCCGTCGTGATGCAGACGGAGGACTTTCCGTACTTACCTTCGGGGCCGGCGGAGGGTATAATCAGTTTAAATTGTATTGAGCATGAGTAACAATGTGCGTCTGTACAGTCGAGGCGAGTTTAGCGTAAAATGTTAGTGTTGCATTAACCTCCTGTAGGCTAACGTTAGCCAGCAGCTCAAAGGAAAAGGCAGCAGGTTGCTAAAATATAAGCTAAGCTAAAATCAGCTAAGCTAAGCTAAGCATAGTCAGCCGCTCGTGCTCCAAGGTCGATGAGAGCATGACTGCATCAGCTGTGGCTCCTCATTATGCAAACATAATCAGGTTTATGCACCAGAAGAATTGAGGGATTTGAGTTTTCCATGTAGCTCAGCAGACATACAGATTTGGCTCATACGCAGGTTGCACTTGCAACACCGATTTTGCATTTGTTGCAATTTCTAAACAATTTAACTAATGCTGTTTTTATTTGCACCTCTCAGTGGTGTTGCCGGCTTTACGCGTTCCACCACTCCTGAATAGTTTGTATTGCATAAAAAATGTGTAATGTCTCAACACTTAAAGCCACTGTGACAGGAACTTGGTGATACATTTATACATCAAAGTGTATGATTTAAAATAGATATGATGGACTGGATTTCTGAGATTTTGGTCTTTGTAATATGATATAACTGAATTCAGCTGCATTTCCACAGTCATATAAAATGAACAGTAAATACGTCTGCCTGCTTCACCTTACTAATGATCATTTCTTCAGTATGTTCCCATACTGGAAGCACAAACAGTCATTCCCAACACTGTCAGATTATTAATATAGAGAGACAAGCAGAAGTTGTGTAGATAGTGCATTGTTTTGTTAAAGGGAAGTACACTTATGTGAATAGAGTCTTGTTAAATCCAGTACTGTTGCTAAAATAGAACATAATGGAAAGGAAAGCTTTGTTCCTGACTTATTCCTAAAAATATCACTTGATATTTTTATCATGTGCATGGGTTGACATGTCATGGTAAATTAATTCTCTAGAGTTCTAAGATCTAGACCTCTTATTAATTTTCTAGAGACAGTCTGAGCCAAGATTAATGACAACATGCTTTCATCTGCACATATGCTGTGAAGCAGTTAAGTGTTTCATACTGTTCACACATGAAAGAGAGCTTCCTATATGATGAGAAGCAGTCACTGAAAATTACTGTCTTTGCCCTCAAAATTAACTTAATTAACATTTTAAACTGCTGCATGTGTTGCTGTGTTTACACTTTAATGCGCAGTTAGTGCATGGAGTACCACAAGTCCAGATATGATATAAATGATCCAAAACAGTACAGTTTTTTTTTTTTTTTTTTTTAAGTAATACAAAGAATAAAGGCTAAAATGAATTTAGGTTTAAACAGAAATTAACCCACCATGGCTCATGCACCATGTTTTCATCCTTCTCTGGAGTTTATAGAGATTTTGAGTGAATAAGGGTTGTCAAAAATAAAAACAAAATCAAACAGTCATTGGCGATGTGTAACTTCAGACTGTTGAAACATAGTGTTTTACACTCAGTTATTATTACATTTTCCCAGAAGATGTAACCCAGTTTTAAGGACCCCATTTTTCTTTTCCCCTTGCAGTAAATAAGATGATAAAGGAGCATGGCAACCTGTTCTCTGACTCTCAGTGTAAAATCTGCAGTGCTGTCCTCATTTCTGAGTCTCAGAAGTTGACTCATTATCAGGTCAGTGAGCCCGCAGTCTGCTGTAATGGGATTTTTCATACATGACGATGACTGTGTTCAAGGTTGTGAAGAGAGCTGTGTGAATATTTACTTACATGGTTTTATTAAAATTATTTATGATTTGAGTAACAGACTTGTTTTAAAGCATTTGTTGTTACACTTGTTAGTGTAATTTTGACGTTGTCGTTTTAGAGCAAGAAACACGCCAACAAAGTGCGGCGCTACTTTTCTATCCAAACTGAAAAGGAGCCATCATTGAAAAAGTTCAAGTCACTATCATCTGACAACGTGAGTAAAATGTCTTCCCTAAGACAAAATTACAACTGCTCATCCTGCTTTTTGTTCAGCTGTCTACATCTGCAGGGTTTTCTCCCACACCCACCCACTGTCTGTCCATTTTTACCAGGTTCACCCATAATGTAGTCTGTGCCTTTCATCAAATGACTTTTTGGTTCAAAAGCATAGTAGAGCATTGCCATAAATGCTCTTCTATCAATTGGCTAATAAAATCATTGTTCATCAATTAATTAATTGTTTGAGCACTGAATAATTTTATATGCCTGTGTTTCTTTGTCAGTCGGACTGTAATAACGGAGACACAGATCGGTCAAAGGTTTGTCATGTATGTAACATGACCTTCTCTGCCCCTGTGGTGGCTGAGTCTCACTACCAGGGCAAAGTTCACGCCAAAAATCTGAGGCTGAAAACTGTCGGGCCTCAAAGCCCAGGTATGTTGTTCCTGCTTGTGTCACTGTATTTGTTGAGTGAAATTTGGCTAAAATTACTGGCTGTTGGAAATCCTGATTTTGAACTTGGGTTGCAGTATACATAAAGATTTTTTTTGTTTCTTTGTTTCTTTGTTTCTCCATCACACTCTCTCTTGCTCTCTCTCTCGTATGGTTTTCCTCAGCAAGTAGTTTATTAAAATCATAGTATTTATTGCATCTCCTCTTCACCAGTCACCTCTCAGACAGCACCAACACCCCAGCAGAAGATGAAACCTGCAGACGATTTGAGCGGCACACTGGCAACAGGAAAAGATAACCCCAACCGCTTTTGCTCCATCTGCCAGGCCTCCTTCAACAACCCGCTGATGGCCCAGCAGCACTACGATGGCAAGAAGCATAGAAAACAGATGACCAAGCTCAAACTGATGGAGACCTATGGGCCCTCCACAGCACCAGGTCGGACCATAGCTTCAGCTTCCTTATTGACATTTGCAAGTTATTGCTCACTTGGAACTGATGTGTCATTCCACAGAAAACTAACTTCACTTCTTTTCTGTCTGTCTACAGTGTCCACGCTAAAGGGCTACCCGTGCACCATTTGCAACATTGAACTGAATTCCGTGGAGCAGTACCAGTCCCATATTAGTGGTGCTAAACACAAGAACCAGTACATGACAATAATATTTTTCCAAAGTATTCCTCAGTGTTCCTTAAATTTTTAGAGCTTGCAATTTTGCCAAATAAACTGAGCTAATGGAATAAGTGGTCCAAAATTGAATTAAACCAGCTTTGTGTGAACATGCTGCGTCTGTTTCCAGCAGTACCCTCTTTCTGTGTAAAAGTTACTGTGTTTTCTAAAGCTGAACTGCCTTAAAATAATCTTTTTACAAAAATGTCTTTGCAGAATGAAGAAATCGAGCCTGAACGTGGCAGAGAACCAGCAGGCAGCAGAAGAACCATACAGAGAGGATAACCAGTACACAACTGGAGATGACCAGTACACTGCTGGAGAAGAGCAGTATGTGGCTGGAGACGGCAGGTACGCTCCGGGAGACAACCAGTATGCAGCAGAGGACACCGAGTACTCAGAGGAATACCAGTACGCCTGAGGCTGATCTGAGAGAGACTGTAGACATCAGTCAGGACTTGGAATGACACACCAACCAGCCCCTTTAACACATTAACCAACCATCAACCCACATGGATCTTCACTTCATCTTTTCAGAGTAGGTTTTCTCCTGGAACAGCATTACATGAACTTTAGTTTGGAAAGTACACAACAGTATCATCAAGTCTTGATATGGTACAGTAGCTACTCATTTTGGGTTCCTGACTGAAAAGGTTAAAGATTTTTGTTTTTGTGTGTGTGTCTCTAATCGAACAGTTTTGGATTTGGGGATGAATGAAATGATTATAAGCAGTAATACCCTTGAATTGCTTGGCAGTGTGATCATGGGTGCAGCTGAGATTTGGTTGTCATCTGTATTACTGCTGCTACCCACAGTCACAGTGGACAAAGTCCTGCAGGATATTGTAATGCTTTAGCTGTTACAACTACTGACTGAAAACCTTCATGTCATGTCAGTGTAGACACATGAGGAACCGAACTAATTTGTTAGTTATGTAACAGTAACCCATTATTAGAACTCTTTTACTAACCTGTATCACTCCTTTGCTAATATGGCTAGCCTTGTTTTCTGGTAAATTCAAAGTACCAGTACCAGCTAATACAGTCTGTCAGTCTCTGGACCAACATCAGGCTAAAGTTAGGGTTTGCATTGGAGATTTCCTCTCTGAAATGCTAACAGACACATGTAACCAGACAAGTCAAAGACAAGCGTCTAGTTCAAGTTTCTAATTCCTTGGTCAGCCTGTTATGTATCTTACATGAATTTATTTATTGAAACCTCCCGCATTGCCTTTTTTCTGCTTTCTCAAGCCCAACTGTTTCTAAATCCAGTGTTGTTGAAGAGCTGATCGTAGTGAAAGATCTGGGGCCGCAATTATGAAACTGCATGGAATCAATAGTAAAACACGATGGATGCACAAAAATAATTAGATAAAAATGCGTTTGTGCGCATGCACCCATTTCCTCCTTTGTACATCACAATTAACTTGAAACTATTGGAGAGAATGGTGGCATCTGACTGGAAGGCTAAGAAGAAAAACTTAAGTGTAGCAGGAAGTGTGGTTACTCATGGTTGAGGTATATTCATGAACATGTTTCAGTTAGTGCTTAAGCAGTTTTATCACCAACAATTTTTTATAAATCCCAACTTTTGTATGGGAAGTGACGCGCACCCTGTTTCGTATGTACTCAGCAGAGTAAATGAGGCCCCTGGATGGAAAAGTTGGTGGGGTTTTTGTCACTTAATGCAAAGTGAAGTGACTGAACAATTGAAAAAGTTTACTGTAAGGCTACATATTAGTGCTGTTCAGACAAATGGAAAAGAAGTCATCGACTTTGTTGATTCCACATACTGATATAACTGAATGAATGTTGGTTTGAAGCTAGTTGACTTTTATGAAAATTTTAGATTTTCTGTTTTATTTCTTTCATTTGTACTTGGAAAGGTATTTCTATTTAGAAACAAACAAAAATGTTTATTTCTATCATGTTTGTTAGAAACAAAAATGTTTGTTTCTCCTGTCTAAGTGTGAGATAATAATTAGATTTAAAAAAAACCAAACAAAAAACCTACTGGACAAAGCTGATATTTCTATTCAGATGGTGCAAGATTCTTCACTGAGCCCTTTTTTTTAGTATTTTCATTTTTTGTTTGGCTTTTAGCTTTTAACACTTTTAAAACATGCAAAAATGCAGACATATATCACGTTTCTGAGCAAGGTAAAAAAAAAAAATTATTTTCTATCCATTTTAATGATTGTAGGTCATTTAAGAAAAGAAGTATGAATTGTTTTTAGTACAAAACACAAAAATCATTTTTTAATATTGTTTTTAGTAGCCAGGACATTTATAAATCCTCCAAATCCTCCATGAGTCTGTCAGAAAGAAGGACCATAATGTTGGATGAATATTAAAATATTTCAATAGCACTGGATGTGAAACAGCTGTCAGTTGAAAAATACAAATATAAGTCAGTTATTTTGTACAGTTGAATTTTTTTCTCTGTTTATTGGAGGTTGACAGATTTTTACTTTTGCTCTGTTGTCCTAAATGGGGCTTTCATTGGATGTTGCAGAAGCATAGCAGCCATCCGTGTGATCTCTAAACATTTGTTACTAACAGCAATGCTTTCTGTACTGTGTAACTATTGTTCATAAAAGAGATGACAATAATTTACCTGAGAGATTTTCAGGAGTGATGTCAAATTAGAAAGTGATGTCAAATTAGAAAACTTTTGGTCCATTTGTCCTTATATAAGATGAGCAGTTGAATATTTTAATATTGAATGTCTTCATTCTCTTTATGGGAAATGTAAAAAGTACATTTTATGGATGTGATTCATACAAAGAGGGCTCATACATACTGTATAGTTCATGATGTAAAAATTAAATGGCCTTTTTAATTTCACACTCCTGGTTGGTTTGTTAGTTGTGTGATTAAGGTTTATTTTCAGTTAAAGTTATGTATACATGAGGGATACAGAACAGCGAAAGTGTGCATCGAGTAAAGAAATGTTTTAAGAGTCTGTTATGTTGTCTGTTTCATTCAACGATAAAACTCAATTTTGCATGTTGGAGCCCAATATATATAACCTGTATACATGTTACATTACTGACAAATGTTTCCCAAAATATACTACTTTAGTGGCAAATTTCAGAATTTTCTTTCCCCTACCTTCCAGACTGCCATTGGTTTCAGTTTATTCTAGTACACTATTAAAATCAACTTGTAGAGACTTGAAACATGCTTAAAGTAAGTAATCCATCACAGTGAACACAATTTGTATTTGGGTTTTTTTTTTGTTTGTTTGTTTGTTTTTTAAATTGAAGTAACTTTAACGCGGAGCTTCACAGAAGACAGTGTATGTCGCCACCAGTGAATATAGTTCCAGACTGAGCTTTTACTGTGCTTTTTACAACTGTGCAAGAAAGTGAAGAAAGTTTACACCTGTGTTAGAAAGTGAAACATTGAATTTTAAGGTGGGTGTATCGGCTGCACATTTGATTTTGAAAGATTTGGGGATTTAGTAAAGTAACAGGAAAACTAAAATATGGTTTTATATTTTGGAAATTGACTATCAGCAATGTAATGTATAGGCAGGTAGTAATTATTAGGCCTAAACATACAAAATTGACAGCATGGTCCTTTAAAGCATTTATCAATGAAAAATCAATGTACAGAAAGAACAAGGACAGGAAAAAACTTCCATCAAACAGAAAATATTAAAGTAAAATTACATGTTGGAAAATATAACAGCCTATCTGTCTTGTCATAAGATCTGAGTACAATGAAAAATAAAACTAAATGTTAAGGGCATCAACCATCAGGGATGCTGTGTGCATGCTGAAAACATTTAGTCCACGTGGTGGCGCTCTTACACTTTGCTAGTTGCTAGTCTAAAGGCTTGCTGAGGATTCAAGGTCATGCGGAGTTTTCCACATCTGACCAGTCAACACACACACACCCTATTCCACAGCAAAACGCTTGGGTTTGACTTCAGGAGCTGACAAATTAACTCAGCTTCACATCACAAAGCGTCCTTTCACAAATCTGTAACATCACTGACAAAGTCTGTAGTATATGTTTGTGAATGACACGAGTGTTTATGCAGACCTAAGACAATGATGAATGCATATAAAACATGCTGTTCAAAAGTCTACAGTGTTGGGCCAGAAACTAAGACTTTTCCTGGCTGATTTTGCACTGATCCTGATTCCTGATAGCCTTAAAGTCTTAAACGCCTTGGTGAACACATAAAATGCTTAAGTGTGTATCTGTGCAGGTTATCAGTACTCTTTACTCTGTCTGTGTATTTATACCTGTTCATGTGTCTGTGTGCTCTCATTTATAGCATTTATCATTTTCTGTCATGAAGTGAGGGTGAAGCTGTGGAAAAGAGGGTGAACTTGAGAGAAAAAAATGGGAATGTCATCAGTCTGTATGAAAATAATAGCTTTAGAAACAGTTTTGAAAAGATTGAGAAGGAAGTTTATGTCCTGATTTCACTAAAGCCCGGCTCAGACTACAGGAGTATCAGACCGACCTGGTGTGACAGATGTGGCGTGTCAAGAATGCAAAAGGAACATAGCACAGTGTGACACAGTGGGAGGGTGTTTCATGAGACGTCTGGTGTTCCCTCCTCCCAGACACTGTTAATTCCTCCTAATTCCTCTGTCATCCTGATCCGACCTCCGCAATATGTTGTGAATGTCAAACACGTTCAGATTGAATCAAGCAAGTTACAATGGATTCACCACAGGAAAGAAAGAATCAGAATGACCACAAACCACTTCCAGAGTATTAATTACTTGTCTGCCGTCCATTCATATGGTAGGTATGTTCCAAACCATCATAGTTTATGTGTTGAGTGGACTCAAATCCCTCTCTTGTGTCTCTCTCACTAAACTCAGGAATGACTGAACAGACATCGCAATAACCAAAGCATTAATGTGTAAAAGATTTAAAAAAAAAAAAAAAAAAATTTAAAAATCATGAGCTATCAGCATCTGTGGCAAATACAATTCCTAACTAATGCAAAAAGTGTACAACAAGGATGGGATACGGACTGAGTTATAAACTACCTCGCTGATAGTTTTTCACATAATGAACAGGTGAAAGCGTTGGTGAGATCAGTGCTGCTGATGGGCTGCTGAGCCCATCAGCAGCCCAAGACATGAAATGAATTCACAAGAGACCAGTGGAGCTCCTCCCAGTGGCTAGCAGTGAAGGATACAGTCACACTGGACAGCTGACAGGTGTGTGTGTGTGTGTGTGTGTGTGTGTCTGTGTGTGTGTGGACAGCCCACTGGATGACATTAGCACGGTCTGTATGAGCAGCCAGACAAGAGAATTTGTCTTGGTCCTCTACAGGCTGAATGGACTTAACTGTTATTGTGATTCTCTTTAAAAGAAGCACATCAGTATTAAAATGCTCAGTCTGGTTTTCATGCAGCCGCTGTATCATGTTACAGTATACATTAACGGACCAAGCTGCACACACTGTCTCTCATTGTCAGTTAAATTTGCCTACTTTTCTTGAAATACGCTTTGGTTGCCAAAATGTTTTTCTGAGATGCTTAAACTGTCCTGGTTTCTATATTTCTCATTGTCTGCATATAAACTTAATAAGCATTATAAATGCAGAAGACAGTGTGTCCAGATGCTCCTGCTTTCCTTGGGCTTGAAGGGAAAAGGATATCTTGGATCAATGGTTCTGCTGAAAGGGAGTGTCTAAATAAGTGCCATTTGACTATTTTCACCAAAAATACCTTGCACTATGTCAAGCTGAGATGAGATCAACGAAACATTTGGTGTGAGCAGCTTTGACGTTCCATGTCATACAAAAATGACAATAAATTATAAAAATACACAAAAAAATTAAACCGTATTCAGCCAATGCAGTCTAATAATTTAAAACACATAAAATACCCATAAAAATTGTTCTTCCTGTCAATGCTGGAATTACTAATAAAAATGGAAACGCTGATGATTAAAAGAACTGGCAGCGGTCTTTAAAGGCCGCCTGTGACCGGTCTCATTGATTTAGGATTCCTCCTGGGTTGAGGTATTTTACAAGTTACTTCTAGTCTTTAGATATCCTGTGAAAATGACTCCAGGTTATGGCAGGAAATATTCCACCTCTGCTCTTCACTCTGCTGTGTGTTATTCCACATATGGATCATGTGAAACTCATTACTGTTTGGATTTTTCAGTTCAGAGAATAATTTGGCAAAACTGCAAAAACCAATACAGAGGAGAGAAAATAATAAACCTCAAATGTTGAATGTAATTTTTGGATGCTAAGTGTGATGTTCAGCCTGGCCGCCTCCTGCACCTCATCCTCAGTCAAATGCTTCCTGAGCCTTATCCATTTTGCCAGTGAATTTGATGATTTGAATGGTTACCTAAGGAAATAGTTAGAAAGTTGCGTGTGTGAGAAAGAGAGAGAGCGAGAGAGAGAGAGAGAGCAAGAAAAAAAAGAATGCAATGTGACAAAAAAGTGAATTAGAGAGGAAGTGATCTAGAGCAAAAAGAAGCAAAAATGTGTGAGGAAGAGAGAGAGAGAGAGAGAGAGAGAGAGAGAGAGAGAGAGTTCAGACTCCTCATTCAGACCTTTCTCTGACTTTTTTTTTTTTTTTTTTTTTTTTTTTTTTTTTTTTTTTTTTTTTTTTT
>VXCM01004367.1:26729-39229 GCA_014773175.1 Lucifuga dentata
AAAAAAAAAAAAAAAAAAAAAAAAAAAAAAAAAAAAAAAAAAAAAAAAAAAAAAAAAAAAAAAAGATCAGGGAACGTTGTTTAAAAAAAAGGGCTATTGAATTTAATTACTGAATATTGAAGAGGCTCAAGAATGGCTGAAACAGAAAACAAAAAAATTGGATGGTAGAAGAGGGAATAAGAACATGTCAAAGAAGGATTTTCAACACTGCTGTTGTAGCATGCTGAGTGGGGAGGTGGAGTGTGTGTGTNCTGTATTGTGTTTCCACTGACACCTGTAGTTCTGGCAATCCTCTGCACATGCTATGAAATAGAATCAGAAAAACTGAGACATACGGTATTTTGGGTGTGCACAGAAGCATTTATGTATGAAATCAGAAATGCAGAATGACTTTGTAAAATTCAAACTTCCTAAGGATCTAAAAAAAAAAAAAAAAAAAAAAATCAGTTAAAAGTTTGAAAACCGAAGCCGCTTCTAGAGTCTGGGTGTTAAAAAAGGTCTAGGAAAAGGCCTCATTGTCATTCTAGGGGTTTATCACAGATCAGCTTAAATTTGAGGAGAATCTCAGATTTTGCAGCGATAATTTCAAACATGCTTGAAATTGAGAGTTAATAATGAGTGTTGAGACCTGTTTTTATCACTGATCAGAAAAGTTTGTTTGCGACTCGAAAATCTGATGTAAAATTTCTATCTGAGCTTGGCATTAAGGATATTGGCAGTTGGAAACTGAGTCTGTTGAGAAAACTTTCAGTGGCAGATTTCGCCACGATCCACGAACCCAAATTTAATAAGTTATCCCCTGTTTTTTCATCACAAAACCACAAAATCAGATCCATCCACTGAATGAGTGTTTGGTGTTACATGTATGTTGTCATGTTCCAGACTTTCCCCTTTGACCAGGGCACACCTGCTTTTTGATCACACATGACTTTGGAGCTCTCATGTTACTTTGAAACCCACATATCATATCAGCACGATTGACAGTTTTTATATCATAAATGGTGTTAATTGGCGTTCAAATCAAATTGACCCACATTTTTAACCATGTTTGTAATTTTGAGTTAGTCTTTTTCATTAACTTAGTTACGTTATTGTATATATTCGCTGTCCATTTCATACATTGCTTTGGCAGTCATGTCAATAATGTAGCATGGAGTCAGAAATAGATAGATAGATGGAGAGAGAGAGAGAGAGAGAGAGAGTATCCTCTTTTTCTTTGGGTTTCTCAGCCTGCCTGTTGCAGGTGGCTGGGGTGGTCGGGTTACAAGCCCAGCGAAAGTACACACATACACACACATTCACACACATACACACAAATACATCCACCTCTTCGCCCCCGCACTCTCACCCTTTGACACCATCAGCTATATCACCCCCAGATTCTACACATGAACACACACACACACACACACACAGACGCACGCACACATGCATGCACGCACACGTGCATGCACCTCCCCTTCCATGATATCTGAAAATTCCTTTGGATTAGATCTAATTCTTGTGACAGATGGACAAATGGTCAAATGGTGGTGGTACTATTGGTGTGTGTGTGTGTGTGTGTGTGTGTGTGTGTGTGTGTGTGTGTGTGTGTTGTGTAACTGTCTTGTGTACACCGCACATATGTGAGTGAGCAGCTGAGAGCATGAGGTAAAACGTGTGTAGACCAACCAACAGGCTGCTGGGACAGACACCTGTTTGAATTCACCCCTCCTTTTCCTCTTCTCCCCCCCCCGACANAGAGAGAGAGAGAGAGAGAGAGAGAGAGAGAGAGAGGAGGAGTGAGACAAAAGAGATAGAAAGAAAAAAAGAAAAGGAGAAAACAGCTGGATCAACCAAATGTTTCCGTTTTCTATTTCCTGCATATTACTGATGTCCTGTTTAAAACATAGCAATGACATTTCGGCCTCAAAGAAATGCTTGCGATGGCAACACTTATATTTGGAAATAACATAATTCAGTTTCAAATTAATATATAATCTTACAATACTACTATTAATGTGAGGTGGTGGATGCATCTTTTCTGTGCTTTGAAACAACTGAACACTTCATATAGTATATAGTTTGCTACTGTTACTAAATATGAATTAAATGGTCACAGTCCACATCATTTGGTCCATTCAACCCTTCAGAAAACTCATTGTACAAGAGTAGAATTAAAAAGCAGACATATCTTCTTGGTTACAAACTTTGAGTGAGCTAACTTCTCCCAGAGAAGCTTTGCTCCATTTTAATCTTGCTCCTGTACTTACACGGGTCATCGGTGTTATGCAAGCTGCTGTCATAATTTATTCAGTGTCAGAATATTTGCTGGGAAAGAAGGACAGACGGAGAGAGTTGGTCGGCAGCAGAGCCAGCCAGCTCACCACAGAGAAAAAGTGCCAAGCCACAGTCAGACAACAGGTGAGCAGTTACGGTCTCAGGCACGTCTCATTGATATTCTAACCTATTGCACTTTCCCAGGCAGAGGACTCCCCTGTGGAAAGACATTACTGCATTATAGCCCCCTCCCACCTTCTACCAGGCTTTGATCCCCTCAATGTGAAGCAGATCGCAGCCACGGCCGAGGCTAAACAGCAGCTAAATCACCCAGTGTGGCTGAGAGCAGCGAGTCAATATGTTGAAGGATTTGCATGTTTATCAGCGTGTGTGTAGGTGCTAAATTATGAACATGTGCTAAAAAGGTTTTTATACATTTAAATAAAGGCTAAATAAAGACTTGTGTATTTAAGGGTGTTTTCAGACTTGTAGTCCATTGCTCTGGTCTAAACTAGGGACTAAATTGTTATGATGTATTTATTGCTTGGTTTGGTTTCACACAGGGAAGAAAAAAAATCTAATGGAACCAAAATATAGCAGCAAAAGCAAAAGTCATGTGAGTACAGTCTCTGTGCTCATTGGTCAGAAATATCTGAGGGGTGGAAACAACAAATTCAAAACAAGACAACGATGGAATTGGAAGAAAAGATGGAAATGGGATACCTTCCTATACAGTCACTTGATCCACATACCAAGAAAACTATGGCAGCAGAATCTGAATTTGTCTTCAGGACCACGTGTGGAAAAATGCTTGTTGATTCACATTATATGTAGAAATTGTACCATTTTTATATGGCTGAACAGAAGAATGAAGCACATGTTGAGCACATACAACCACATGCTAACCTTCAACATACTCATCTGATGATGTGTTAGGTAAGCTTGATATGTTATGACCATTTCACAGCATTCTTTTCAACTGCTATGTCTAATCAAAGGTGCAGTTTAACCACAGGAAAGTTTGCTTTACATTCTATGCTTTAAGGGTGTTAAGTAGGGAATATCTGATGACCGTCTATCGTAAAACAAACGTTAAGCAAACGCAACCCTTTCTGATTCTAGATGAAACTCACCAAGAGTAGGTGTTCTCAAACCAAATGTTTTGTGTAGACCTAAGTTCGATTGCTGTGTTCACACATGCCCAAGCAAACTGAATTTAAAGGTGAAATGCTCCAGGGTCAGAAACAAATGATTAACATGAACCCGAGCATAACATTAAAATAGCATAAAAGAATACAACCTCGGTTAAAACTCACAGTTTTTGGAGTGTCAGGTTGAAGAAATGATGGAAAAGAAATATTTGGTAGTCATTTTTTTCATCAACTTTTTGATATGCACTGGAACATAAAATGCAGGTAAAAGGTAATTATCTGGAGAATTTATTTTAATATATTAAAAAGGTTTGAGTGAGAGGCAGATAAGGTAAGAAAGAGGGAGATCACAATAGAATGACATTCCAAAGTAGGAAGGGGAGGAAAAGGTGAAAGTGACAGAGGAAGAAGGTAAAGGAGTAAGACAGAGAAGAGGGAGGTGGCTTTCCAGTTCCATACAATGCTTTCCTTTCACGATCCTGCAGGTTGGAGCTCAGCAGAGCCCTGAACACACCGTGATGAAACAAACCCTGTCTGAATCCAACACTTCTGTTTTGGCTGACCTCTGGACGTTTAAGGAGGCACGGGTCACTGCCCTCCCCCATCACAGGATGATGGTCTGCGGATGTCCGCTTACTGTGCCAACCATCCCTCCCTCCATTACTTTAGGGTGGGGGGAGAGGTGGGAGGAGAGGAAGCTGTCATCCAGCTTCCTATTCCAGGAAGCTGGATGACAAAGTTTGCCAAATACCTGGGGAAAACATTCAGGAAACGGCTCCAGAATTACTGCCTGTAATTTACAATAAGGAAATTTTTAAAAATTGGGTTTTTTTTTTTCTGTTTTTTCTTTACATTAAAAATTTTAGCTTTGAAAATCAGCATGTAGGAACTGTGTGGTTCCTATGAGTTCCATGCTGCTATTCACATCACACTTCAAAATGACTTTGAAATTTGCAAACAATCTAAACAATTTAAATCTATTGAAATTCAGCTATTGTGGCAAAATGTGCACAACATAAGCAACTTCATGCTCATGCCTATACACAATAAATGACAACAGCTCTGACACAGCAGAGTTACCTGCTGAGATTGAGACTGAGAAAAATATGTTGCAGACAAGTGAATAAACCTTAAGTAATTCAGCATTGACCCATATCAGTACAATTTTGAGAAACAACAGCTTCTTTCATAAAATTCCTTAAAAACACTGAAATTAAGTAGAGCTAACTTTTTATATGTTGCAATAATTAAGGTAAAGATTAAGTTTTTTCAGAACCCACTCCCTCAGTGTCACACTCAAGAGGAGCTTTTGTGTTTTAAATCAGGTAGGATAAAAGAACATGTTAGACTTCAGAGCCTTGCTCAGGAGGGTTTAAGGAAGGAAGGGACTTTTGCCTTTGGTGCTGGTAATCGGCAGCTTCTCCCATTTCCCTTTCAGCACAAAAGCCTCCTCTGTCTGCCTCCATTACTCTCAGAGGGAGAGTTTTCTCCTCCCTGGGGCATCACTCAGCCACCTGTAAGGCTGGATTCATACTCAAGGAAGGAGAAGCTGTTCTACTCTGTTAAAACTTCACTTCTGGTTCTTGCTCAAGGACAGTTTACCAGCAGTGGTACATTATCTGGCTGACTGCCAAACAGTGTGTGTTTCTGCAGTTACTTTGATTTCTTTGCAATATAATGATGAGAAATGAAGATTGAGCCATCATACAAGTTGGGCTCCACATTGAAAACATAGAAATGAAGGAAACACTACTGAGAAAACAGAGATCTGTTTTATCCAAGCTGCACATTTTTACTTCACAAACTTGTTCATCTTCATCTTCATATCTTGACTCGATGTTCTGCTTAGACCACCAAATTTTTGGATTAATTATCATAATCCAAAAATGCCTTTTTTCAGGTCTCAAAGATATATGAAGAGTTTTAACTAAGTGAATAATTCTGCTTTTGAAACACTCCAACTGTAAAATCAGGTCAAAATTAAGTCTAGTTTTAATGGTTTTAATAATACATATCGGGTATTTATTTCTCAAAAAAACTGCTGGAATTTACCTCTGGATATTATATTTGAAAGAGAGGAAAAGCATGCTGAATTAAACTCGCATCACCATTGTTCCTGTTTACACTGCCATCAAATATTTCTTTTCTTCTTTGGATGTGTGAAAGCTGTGGTCCATTTGTGAGTCACTCAGCCTGCTGATAAGAGGCTTATGTCCCCCTGGAAAGAGGAGGAGGAAGTAAAGGATGAACGGATGGAGTGAGGGCAGGAAGGATGAGGGAATCCTAATTCCTTTGCTCCTCGGGAGATCACAGGACTTAAAGTGGGTTTACAGAAAATCAAACATCCGAGAAAGATGTGAGTGAAGCAGTTAGTATCAATTTTTTTCTAGTCTTCCATCCATGTGTTTCTATGAAAATGAACATATATTACACAGGTTGAAGAAACCGTGAAAATTTTGATAAAATTTCCAATTGATTTGTTCCACTGTTTTATTCCTGTTTTAAGCAATCAGATTGTCCAATATACAGTGGTGACAGAAAACTAATTATTACACAAACTCGGCCATGCACACAATAGTCCTGTTCTATGATATTAATTTAAGATATCAATAAAGTTTTACAATGATAATTTAAAGGACAGTTTACCACCAGTGGTACATTATCTGCACACCCTCATAGGTGTTTTCACTTATTCTGGCTGATTAAATCTCTTCTCAGGTGATGTTAATTGGAATGAAATGCCAGATACTTAAAAAGAATCAGCAAAGTGTTAAGTTGTCCCACCCTGACAGGTGAAACAAACGTATCAGGAGAGAGAGCTGAAAGTCAAACTCAGATAGTACACACTCTTTCCTGATCAGCCAAAATAAGTGAATGCACCTGTGTGAATGAATGAATGAAGGTGTGTGAGGATACTACCATTGTTTTTTGTTTTAGTCCATTCACATGACTTACTGTATACTGCAATACAACAAAATTTTACATGTCATTTTTGGTGTTTTCATCCTACATGGTTTAGTCTTATTGAACTGGACTTGGCTACATTTTCCCCCTAGTATATTTTGTTTGGGCATGACTGAACACAGCAATTGCACAATTACACACTGAGACCCTTTTTTGAGGAAGGGTGCCGATCCGGCAAATGAACTTGAACATGATCCAGAGTAGTTCTGAACCAGCAATAATTAATTATTGATTGATCAAGAACCAGAGAGGACTAGGTGAGTAACTTTCACCTTTGAGTTTCCGTAGCAAATCAAATGAATGCTATGAAAAAGTGGTAACATGCTAAACACATCTTCAGATTAACATGTTGAAGGTCACCAGGTTTATGTGCTCAGTAGGCGCTCCTTTCTCCTGTACAACCATCTGAAGGTGTCAGTTTCAGTATTCAGTGCCATTTCAGTTTAGTATATAGCACATATGATGACTGCGATGTATGCCAATTCTGTTGTTGCACCATAGTAACTTCTTCATGTTTTGATTCTGGCAAACCAATTTTGACCGGAGCAAACACACTACACAAGTTTGAGTTTGCCAGAGTCAGATGTTGAAAAGCAACATTTCGAAAGTTCACCTGTTCCTTTCCCCTTCTTTTTAACTGGTTGTGTATTATTGTCTAGGTTTGATATCAAGCTGCCTAGCTTCTTTTTTTTTACTTGCTGTCAGTGCATCGCCTCATCTGAAGTCTCTGATCAAACTTGTTTGCCAAACTAATACATTTTCTTCTTGAGAAAAAAATTTCTGTGACAATCTGTCTTCAAATTTTTTCAGAAACATTTGCACTTCATCAAACGCAACTGACAGTCTTCAACCTTATCGACGTGTGTGTGTGTGTGTTCTGCCATTCTATGTCAAAACTTTCACGAAGCCACTTTAAAATTACATGACTTTACCTTATAATGACCCCCACTTTACTCTGTCTCTCTCACCTACATTTGCCCTTTAACTCCCACTGTTGAGCTGACCTTCCAATCCCCCTCACTCTCTTCACCCCACACCTCAGAAACCTCATGAACAAGTTGTGTGTTGAGGAACAGACAAATAGAAAGCTGGCGACAGACAGTCAGACACAGGGTTGTGATGTCAGACAGAAAGCTGCACAGACACATAGACATTCAGAAGGTCAGACGGTTGGGACGGCAGACAGGCTGGCGGTGGGCGTCTCTCTGTTAATGAGGGCTGACAGCTTCCATGCAAACTCATGCGACAGTGAAAAGGAGGATCGGGCCAGATTCAGAGTGTTTGATGTTGGGGTGGCGCTTACATTTGAAGTCTCTACTTGTTTTGCCTCTGTTTGCTTTTTTAAGTCCCATTGTGTTAGATGATCCAAGCTGTCTGGCAGTGGGGTGAGTGGGGTACCATTCCCATTTGAGTTCTCACAAATACAGTCAGAATAACCCCGCCTAATATGTTTCACTAACCCACAAATTGATAATAACACCAGAGCTGGTTTATCTGGATTATATTCTGGACCCAGATTATCCAACCATGTTCGTTATCTGGATCAAACAAAAGTTTAATTCTTTATTGTGCAATGAAAGGGGTCTGATTGTGTGTATGTGTGTGTATTTGTGTGTTTGTGTCTAAACCAGGAAATCTAGGGTTGGCATGCTGGCCTGGGTGCCATATCCTTTGTCTAGGCCTTTGCTCACTGCTTCCATTGATGCTCTTCATTCAGCTGTAAAATCTGGTGTGGTGTGTGCATGTATGTACTGTATGTGTGTGGGGAATAGTGGGTGGAAATGGACTTAAAATCCACTCTGAAAACAAGATGTCACTCCCCTCAGATGGGTTGGACATGGAGTAAGAGCACAGCAGCATTGGCATTGGAGGGATAAAAAACACGGCGTGTTTGCTTCCTGTGTACTTCCTCTGCACTGTATTCTCTGTCTCTCTCTCTCTCTCTCTCTCTCTCTCTCTCTCTCTTTCCTGGCTAGGACTATAGGTTTTCATGGTGCATTTCCCCTCTTCCAATGAGGACATTCTGCTGCATTTAACAAGGGCACAGATTAGCATAACTGCCTCCGCAGGAACTCTGTCAGCATTAAAAAACACTTCCCCAGGAAGAGGTTTTCTGCATAATCTGTTCCTCCCACCACAGCCTCAGCACCCCTCAAATCCAGTATGGACATCACCATTACTGCTCTATCTGTCTCCATCTCGCTCCCTGTCCCAGGGCAGGGACATAACTGGACACATCTACTTGTCTCTTTGCACTCACTGATGGTAGATGCTCATGTTTAGTACAAAAAGTAATGCTACTTTAAAATGTTCTGTAAAGAGTACAGTCTACTCAGATTTATTTAAAAAGAATACTGCATTGTATCAGAGTTGGTACAAGGCAGCACAACATGTATTCCTGTTGCAGACAGAATGGAGCCAAGTCTTGCACGATATGGACTATAACATTAACAAACAATCTGTCAGGGTATATTTGTAAGAGTTCAAAGACTAAAGGAGGCGAACTGCAGGAAAATGTGAGCTAAACTGATATATTAGGGGAGCAAACCACTTATAGTTGTTCAGCAACACAGGGAGGGAAGTGTTTGTGGAATGCTTCTTTTTTGTTTGGTTGGGTCTGTGCACCAACCAAACACAGAGCCTGACAAGAAAGCAAAGCCAACAAAAACAAGAAATGGGCACATCCTTTGTTCTGGCATATGTGAGGTAGATCAAGGCTTTTCAAAATTTCAACTCTGCTGCATACCACTGCAAAACTCATCCAGCGGATGAGACAGAATCTTACAATAAAATCCCGGCTTGTTTTCTTTGCAAAGTCATCCACATTCTCACGCTCCCACATCCGGATCAGGAAGCTGCTCTGAGCAGAAGCAACAGGTGGATCTGCAGCTAGCAAGAGAGTCTGAAGGTCTGGAAAGATAATTCGTCTGAGTACAGTAAAGCAGAGTACAGTGGAGTAGAGTAAACAGGAGCAAAGTTGAGCTTAAGAGAGCAGAGTGAGTAAGGCCAAGTAGAACAAGCATATAGTGGAGAAAAGTAGATCAGTGCAAAGAAAAGCTTAATGAAGTAAATTACACTATATCTGAATACATTACGGTAGAATAGAACAAAGCAGAACATAGTACAGCTTACTAAAGTACTGTAGAAAAGAATGCAGATTACTGTTAACTAATGCAGAATATAAATTTTTAAAAAAAGTGCAGAATAGAACAGAGTAGTAAAAAGCAGACCAGATTAGAGTTGGACTGTGTGGTGGTTGTCAAATTGGCATGTGTATCGGTTCACCGGATATTAAAGCTGACTCTTTCTAGTGAGCCATTTGAGCCGAGTCGTACCACAAATGAGTCGCAGTTACTTTTGGTTACATGTGGTTTTACTTCAAAATGAAAGATTTAATACATTTTTTTTTCTTTCACAGAATCCTGAGATAGAACAGCACATTATAACATCCATCCATCCGTCCATTTTCTAAACCTGTTTGTCCTGTTGAGGGTCATGCGGGGGGGCTGGAACCTATGCCAGCGGTCATAGGGTGAGAGGCGGGGTACACCCTGGACAGATCGCAGCACGGGACAGCACGGTGGTTAGCTTGGTGGTTAGCACAGTTGCCTCATAATGAGAAGGTGCTGGGTTCAAATCTGACTAGGTTCTTTCTGTATGTAGTTTGCATGTTCTCCCCATGTGTCTGCATTTCCTGCGTTTCCTCCCAAAGACATGCAGGTTAGGTGAACTAGAAACTCTAATTTGACCGTAGGTGTGAATGAGTTTGTCTGTCTGTGTGTCAGCCCTGTAATAGGCTGGTGGCCTGTGTTGGGTGCACCCTGCCTCTCGCCCAATCACTGGGATAGGCTCCAGCCCCCATGCAATCCTGAATAGGATAAGCGGGTATGAATGATGGATGGATGAATTACCAACCTGTCTTCTAAGGCTAGCCTACATGAAGAAACATGCATTGGGTGGCTTGAGTGAGTCTGAATCCATGGAACCTGCCGAAATCAAAAAAAACCTCAGATGCTGAGACTGATTGGAATTTTATCGGCATGGATGAGGATTAGTGAACGACTAGCAAAGTGTGTTAGCTAAGTTCGTAGCCTAAGTAATATTTGTTGTGCTTCGAATGTTGAATCAGTGCCTAGGATGTGAGCCAATTTGTTACATTGGACAGTTTTAAGTGAATTGAGTGAATTGATTCATTTAATAGAGTTGGAAGTCAAAATATGCAGAGTTGAGTACAGGACAAAGACAGTCAAATCATAGGGCAAGGATATCATCAAATACAATAATAATAGAAAAATAAAAAGTTTGTTCACTCATCTACACACGTGCACAGACTTATATAATCACAATACACACACACACACACACTCAGGGTGGACAGATACTGAAGCGTGCCAGCACTTGAGAGGAAACAGATTTTGAGGAACTGTCCAAGAGCATATTTTGGATTGTGGATCAGGTTTCAGCCTCTCCGTTCTGCCGTACCGGATAGATTTGTTTACGGCAACAACCACAGGCCAAATCTAATTAGCACATTTGTCACAGCAGGATATCAGCCTCCTGTTTCAACATAAGTCACGATGGCTATACTGTTTCATGGTCATCAGGGAAAAAATGACAGCTTCTTGGCTTCGGCCCTCAGCGTGTTTGTGTTGCTGATAAAATAATCAGCAGGCAGTCAGGGAGAAACTACATAACACACTGAGAAAGGCAAGGCCAAAAAATCTTATATCACATAAGTAGATGCGTATTAAGATGTACCAGTTCTGCAGTGTGTTTTACAGTATTTTTTTTTTCTTTTGACGTCATTACACAGACACGGAGTGAGAGGAGCTGCGGACACACTGAAGATCACATATTTGTGACCACATGCTCAGACTTTCTGAATGGGGCTAAGGCTTTATTCATTAAGTGGGCACGGTGTCATGGCTTTCCTGCTTGACTTGGCCATATCCTGACTGAACGGGCAACAGGAAAGGAAATTTACATCACAGAATGAAAACATGATGAGGATCTGTGAAGGATTTGGTTCCGTTCATTGTTGACTAAGGGCCCCGTGGTTTGACTTAACTGCTTGACTTGAAGCTTGTCATTAGCTACCAGTCATTTCCTATCAGTGATGCCTGGACCACCCAGACATTAGGTTCAGTCGTGGTATTTCAGCTATGCTGCATCATTTTTGATCTAAGCCAGTCTATGAAAATATAAAATGTAAAAAAAATGAAAAAAGAGAAGTTTTCCTTTGAACAAAGTACTAAAATCCCAGATGCTCCAGTGCTTATATGGCAAAATCAACAGTCCACCTCCATCAACAAAGGTTAAAACATACGCCTGAGGACTGAGGAAATCTGCTCTGTTGTTGTAGGAAACAATTTCTTTGTAATCTTCTGGCGACCCAAAGTTAAAATGAAAAGAAAAAATGTAAGCTGATCTCTCATAAGATATGTTCAACATTTCTCACAAGTTCTTACTAACAGTTGTCTGACATCTCAACCTCTCCACTAACATTATCCAAAAAAAAAAAAAAAANCAAAAAAAAAAAAAAAATACTTTTGTGATAATGAAGAGGGCATCACTTACCATTAAATCACACATGAATTCAGAAAATCTTCATCCCCAGGCATGAGGAAAGTCTTTCCTGCACTAGCTTATGAGGACATGTGACTTCTAGTCTAAGACGGGGGTTAAAGGTCAAAGTTCAGCTCTACTTGCCGGACTGAGCAGACTGACCTTGCCCTCCCTATTGCAGCTAAATCTCTTTAATGCACTTGTTCAATGAAGTGCCTGGTGAGCAAAAAACACAACTTACCAGCAATAAAGACAGGAATTGGTGTAACCGATTCAGCAATTCATAGAGCCCTATCTCTTACGCACACATTTTTTACGCCCCCNCCCCCCCCCCCCAAAAAAAAAACAAAACAAAACAAAACAGATGAATAATGACAAACATATAATATATTGGCAGATCCCAATGCCTTTATTTAGCTACTAAATGAAAAAATTTTGACACACAACTGATGCACACACATCTACTGTAAAGATCCATCAGTTGTACTGTCCAAACTGGGTGTCAGTATGGCCTGTGGGGACATGTGACCTATGTGAGGAAGAAGATGGGTGGGAAAGCTG
>VXCM01004367.1:44229-49041 GCA_014773175.1 Lucifuga dentata
ATACCCAGTGTATTTACATGTATGCTAAAACTTTGATTTTACTCCAATAAAAGCATAAAACTGTCATGTAAACTTTAATCAGATGAAAATCAGCATAAATCAGTATCACTGTACTCCGAGTCACAGACTAGATTATGCCATTATATGTCATTTTATTCAAACATGTAAACTCCCCATTAATTTATAATCCACTTCACCTGGCAGACACACCCTCATATGCTTATTAAGCTAGAAGTCATGTATATTTGGCCAGTGATGGAATCCTATTAATTCCATTCATGTGCACTTTTTACTCTGCATTTTGTCCTTGTTGTGTTGTACAGAAAAAAAATCAGAGGATTCAATGAGGATTTAATAAAAAGGACTAGAGGTCTAAAGGTATAATGCAAAGACAAAAACATACAGCAGACATTTGTGACATTGAGTCCATGTTGGTGCTGAAAGGTGTAAATACAGGATCATCAACAGGAGTTAATTTTCTGATATGTAGACTGTTTTGTGATAGTTATGCCCCTGAATGAAATATGGTACACCATTCTGTTAAGCTGTTGGCAGTGTTTCAGATATCAACCTTGATGCCTAACTTGATTAATTTGTTCCTTTTGCAAAAGGAACAAATTAATCCTGTCAGGGTCATTTCAAAAATGCTGCAAGATGTGTAACTCCAGTCAGTCAAATCTAAATAGGAATGAGGTGAAAACATAATGAGTCAGAGCTCAGGGGATGTTTGAAAACCTATAATTGCTGATGAAAAACAAACCGTTAACAGCAAATCTCAGAGGCGAGGAACTACTTGTTTATTCATAACAGAAAATATCAGCCAAACAAGGAGAGGGAATCTGACCACGGAGAACATTCAACGGTTAGGCAGACAGTGGATTCTATTGGAGCGGTAAAGCATGACATAAATGTTTCTACAGAGCTTAGACTAAACTGTCAGAACATGAGATGCTTTATTGGCTGAGCAGAATGCAGAAGTGGTATGATCTAGCTATCTATACTATCTATACCCTCAATCCAACCACCGCACCTTAGTTAAATCACAATTGCTCAGCCAATCAAGATCTGGGAGGTCGCCACTCTTCATCAAATGAACAAGAGTCTGAACTCAGGCCCTGTCTACACTAATATGGATATTTTACAAAATGTATATTTTCCTCTTCGTTTTGGCCTCTCATCCACATGCAAATAGCATTTTAGGCCACTAAAATGGAGATTTTTAAAAACGGCTTCTAAAGTGCATATTTCTAAAAACTCCCCTTTCTGTGTATCTGTGTGGACATGAAAAACAGCGTTTGGGAAGTGATGACATCAGAACTAAACTTGCACATGCGAACTGTTGCTTTGTGCAATGAGCATGCGCCAGAAACAATAACAANTCAGAACTAAACTTGCACATGCGAACTGTTGCTTTGTGCAATGAGCATGCGCCAGAAACAATAACAACAACAACAACAATGGCGGTGACCGTGTACCGGTTTCTTTACGTTTGGTTAGCAATAGCAGTCACAAGTTGAAGAGCATATGAATCGCATTTTGATTTCGGTTTTGCCATAGCATGATAAATAAACTGAAATGAACAACAAATTTGATACAACTACCTCCAACTGTTTTTGTTTTTCAGTTACTACCACCAACGGATATATGTTAAGTATGCATGCTCAGAACGTGCATGCTGTTATTTGACCTGTTGTTGATTCAGACTTTATCGCCACCTGCCAGCCCAGCATGCGTTTCAGCATTCTCATGTGGACAGAGATATGTTGTAAAAATGTTGCTTGTGTGGACAAAATTTTGTTTTTAATTGGTGGGGGAAAATATGTGTTTGAAAAAAATATCCATATTAGTGTAGACTAGGCCTCAAACTGATTTTAAAAACTTGTTACAGACTGGTGCGATACGTCCTTTATGTCTTTTCTCACGGTGGTGGCTATAAAACAGATAAGGTCAGAAAGTCTATTGGTTATCAAATATATCAAATGAACTTCTCTACAACAATTAAATATGGTGACAGATTGACACCAAAGTGACTGTAGTGTACTAGAAGAGGAAGTGCCCTACTAAGTAAAGGTCAGGTAAGTGAGGAAAGGAGTGTGTGAGCTGATGGTGGTGTGTGTTGATGCCCCCCACAACCATCCCAACCCCCTTCCCAGCAAACCTTTTGACGCACAACTTTTCCATAATTTGCCAATTAATGCGAGGCAGATGTGAGTAATGCTTCTGTGTGCGGAGCTGGCCGACCTCAGAGGAAGCGGGAGTGCTCAGGGTATGAGATAATGCCAGAGAGAGGCCAGCCAGGGACTAACACTGCTGCCACTGCTGCTGTGTGTGTGTGTGTGTGTGTGTACATACACATCCATGCTAAACCCCACCAGCGGATGTTTTACATCCCCTTTCCACCCAATTACCGCCTCCCAAGGTCACAGATATCTTTTCAAGATAACTTTCTCTCCAAAGTCCTCATTCAGCCCCTGCGTGTTTTCAAACTGTTTGCCAATTGCAACTAGTTTTTTATTTTTATTTTTTATGTTGTTGTGCCTTTCTGCATTTTAACAAAAATGTGACAGGAGAGTATTTGTTTCCTCCCATAAAGGCTGTAATGAGCACCTCTTCCTCATAATGACTGGGGCTGAACCCAAATGCGGTCGTAAACATTGCTGTGGCGTTTTTGGCTGCAGTCTGAGGCCGTTATTGTTTCTTGGCTCTTACCTTCCTCACCCCGCGACTTTTCATTAAATCCCCGATTCCAAAAGCTTTCCTCAAGCTGTTTGTGCTGTTTGCTTGTTTGCTCATGATCACTTAATGGCTTTAATAGAGTAATGTGTGCATGTTTATATTGGTGTGTGTGTGTGTGTGTGTGTGTGTGTGTGTGTGTGTGTGTGTGTGTGTGTGTGTATGTGTGTGTGTGGTAGGTAGGTAGGTAGACAGAACAAGAGAAAGTATTTGGCAAGCACTTTAGAGTGTGTCCTGTGTATGCACATCAGTGTATCTACACACACTAAGAGTTACAAATATTTGTGTGTTTACATCCATCACCTATTTGTTATTCTCTCTCTCTCTCTCTCTCTCTGTGTGTGTGTGTGTGTGTGTGTGTGTGTGTGTGTGTGTGTCAGCATTCCATGCAGCGATTCGTCTGGCCTCTCCGGATCTGAGCACAGTGTGTCGCTCTAATCCTTCCTTCCGGTTTTCCTGCTGGAGAAGCGAGGCAGAGAGGAAGAGCAGATCTGATAATTAGCCTGATAATACACTCATAGTCAGTTACCTGGAAGTGAGCGAGGAGAAAATAAAGGTAGTACACAATATACTTTTTGCAGAATTATTTTTTATGAAATTTTGAACTTCATTATTAATTAGGTCTGAACTTACTGTTTCCAGTGATTCAAACATCCCACTTATTGTTGTCTGATGTTAAGATGCTATATTAGTATCCTACTTGTCCTCTTAAAAAAAAAAGAAAAAAGATTTAACTCAGCAAAACATAAACCAAAAACATTTTCTACTTTTCAGACAGTCATTTATGTCAGAGCATTCCAGTTGTAGCTTTAAATGTTAATTATTGAAATACACTCCATCAAAAACATTTTTTTTTTTAATTTAAGAAAAGCTTATGTAATAAGGGAAGAAACTATGAAACTATGCCTTGAATGGTCAAACAAACACACTTATTGAATAAATTACTTTGTTTTTCTATGATTGAGCTGAAGAATTTCAACACAGCTATTCAAAAGTGGTTTTGGAGTTCCTGAAATAAGTAATTATCTAGTCACCACAAACTCCGCCAGATGCCATACCCGCTGGTTTTCCCATGTTGCTTGAGCCTCCTGTGGTCATATGACTATTGCTTGGTGCATTCGAACATCACCAAGTGCATTTCTGTGTTTTTGTCTTCGGTTGAAATCAGGAAATATGGTCAACATTGGCTGATACTACAGCAAAAACAACTCGCCCAGTAATCAGTTCTTGAGAGATTGTTCCAGTTCCTTTGCATTTGGAACACTCTTTGACATGTGGAGGCTTATGATTTTGTAAAATGAAATGGATTGTGGGGTGAAACCAAATCTGAAAAAAATGGAGCAGAGGGAAGAGGGAAAAAGAGAGCAAATGTAAAGGGATATGAAAACTAAAGGATGAGGTGCAAGCAGAGAAGGAAGAAACAGCTGCTTAACAGAAAGCTGGCATAAAGATTTTCAAGCACTCTTGGCAGCAATTGCAGCCTTAAGTCTTCTTGGGTAAGATACCACAACCTGGATTTGGTGATCTTCTCCTAATCCTCCTTGCAGAACCTCTTAATATCTGTCAGATTGAATGGGGAGTGTTACTGTTATCTATCCAGAGATGTCCACTTAACTTCACGTCTGCACTTTGACAGACCATTAAAGGACATACAGCCTTGTGTTGAGGTCAGATTATGTCATTTAGAAATCTAAATAACTTGTGAAGGCGTATTTAGTTTATTCGTTTAGTTTATTAGTTTCACACACAATTATAAAATACATAAAAGAAATATTAAAAAAAACCAAAAAAGTGTGAGGGTGTGGTAGAAACCTGAAATGGCTTGTATGAAACCAAACCCAGCAGACATACAACAGATAAAATACAAGCATATAAAATCACAAATACATTTTAAATTATAGTAGATCAAAAATAGCGCGCACACACACACACACACACACACACACACACATATATATACAGTATATACATATATACACATGTATACTTATATACTTATGTATAGACTTATGTAAAGATGGAAAGAGTACTTTGAAGAGCTGATGAATGAGGAAAATGAGAGGGAACGAAGAGTAGAAG
>VXCM01004368.1:0-107476 GCA_014773175.1 Lucifuga dentata
AAAAAAAAAAAAAAAAAAAAAAAAAAAAAAAACACAAACCAGCACGCAACTGACAATTATTTCATTTATATTACAGGAAAGAAAAATGATCAAAGCATCAACGTCAGCATAAAGACTCATCAAAATAAGCCCAACAAAAAGTTCTTTGGCTCAGTTCAATTTTTCAGTTCACTTTAAATTGTTCATACAAAAGGAAAATATAGTAGTAAAGTGCTTGTTTATTCAGCATGCCAGTCTTTAAATCAATCCAAAAAATAAAAAATAAAAAAAAAATAAAAAGGAAATGATGTTACTCGCTCACCATGAAAACATGTCAGTCAAATAGTTACACGACCGTCACTGGTCACTCAGACAGCTTCTTAAAAGAAATGATGTCATCTTAAAGGAAATGATGTCATCTTCTTAAACACTTCCACTTTTATTCTTATGAAGGCGTCTTTCATAAAGAAGTCAGCTGCTCAGTAAAATCCTACAGTGTGGAGTGTGTGAAGGACAGCCTCACTGTTATCCAGACACAGAGGAGATATATACAATATATATATATATATATAATGTTTAACTGGATAGCACAGAGTTAGTGGGTCTNCAGAGGAGATATATATAATATATATATATATATATATAATGTTTAACTGGATAGCACAGAGTTAGTGGGTCTTTTCCTGGATCTTTCCTGGTGGCGACATGTTTTCCACATCATTGTAAAAAGTGTAAATCATTTAAAAAGCTAAGACACTAAGCAGAGGTGGTTCAGCGGACAAGTCGACTCAAGGACAAACAACTTAAGTGGATGGAAATGAGTTAGTCACTTAAATTGACGTTTACCTTTTCATTAGTTCCGTACAGTAGCTTCACACACCGCACACATGTTGGTTTGCTTACACCAAACGTTCCCCTGACCTCCTGTATTCAGCCCAAGTGGCGAGTTTGTACAGCACAGTCGTTGGTAATATATAATAGCTATAGCATTTTTTCTGTTGGCACCGCAGGCCAGTGCCTTGAATTTTTAGGCTTGATTAAAGTTCCAGTTTCTTTACACAACTTATCCAAAGTGTCCCTGTAGAGTGGGAAGTGCTGCACCCACAGCTGCTGTGTGGAATCAGACTGTCCCATGTGCCAGAACTGCTCACACCGCCTACATTCCCTGATGTAAGGTTGCTGCCATTTCAGCATCAAATACTGACGACAAGTATACGCTGTCCTGCATCTTTTTAGTTTATTCCATAATACTGTGTGAAACTTTACTAAAATTAAAATAAGGACCCTCCCCAGAAACTCTCCGTTACTACAACTACTTTTAGTGTATGTTTTTCCGTCCCTGTAAGCAAACATGATGCTATCACGTACAGCGTCCTCCGGCTGAGCCTAATACAGTGAATGGAAACGCAAACTCAAGTCGCTTTTTCTTGAGTCGACTTTCATCAAGTCATTTAAAAAAAAAAGCGACTTTTAGTTGAATGAACACGCAGCAATAGATTTATATGGGATGATGACGCGTCGCCGGAACAGAAAAACCAACCAGGTATGTCATGAACAGGCGTGTTAAATAATATTAATTTTATTTAATTACATATGGTGTGACCATTTTCAGAGGGGTCACCACTGCTTCACTGCTACACTTACAGATGTAGCAGTTAGCTTGTTCCTGATGATCATATCATCATCATCATCAGCTGAACACAAATCTAGAGCTGTTACACCCAAAGTGAGACGTCTTATACCTTTTATTCCTACGTGTTTTGGTTTATTTCCATCAGAACAGCGTCTGTTTGCTGTTGGTACGGTTTGTTTGAGCAGCAACTGACCACTGCAAACAACATAACCACACCAACTCCAGATCAATCTATTGATCTATTGATGTATTGATGTATTAGCAGCAAGATGCTAGGTGGGTGTGGTTAATGTTGAGGAAACTCCACCTTTGATGACCAAATCAACCAGATGCTTTGAAAAGGTGGAAACACAACAGTCTTGGCTAACACATGTTCAGATGAACACGTTCAAGGTTAGCATGTACTTGTAGCAACACGTCTTCTTCACATCGTGTGAAGCAGCATGTGGTTTTCCACACATTGTCTTGAAGTAGATTCAGCTTCTGCTGTCATAGTTTTCTTCTTCATGGATCAAATGATGCTATGACTAGGAAAGGATCCACATTCATCTTTGTTACTCTGATTTACTTTGACACCATAGAAACTACTTCCTGTTTGGAGTTTTTTTCCCCACCCCCAGACATTTCTGACCAATGAGCAGAGAGTATCAGGAAAGTTTGCTTATATAAATATTTGAACTTATTGACAGTAAGTGATGATTTCTGCAGCTTCACATAATTCATTTACCGTAAATACTGGAGTATAAGCCTGAATAAACTGACCTGATGTTGTTCCATCAATTTATTTGTTTAGCAAATTACCTGTTTTTTCTGGGTATTGTCATAGTATTCCTGTGATTTTCTGAAAATAATCCACGTACCGGTAAACATGATATTTATTTCGGCAGCTAATTACCTTAACTGACCAATCACAGCAGAGCTTACTGGCCGCCGCAAAATGTGCTGGATAAGATGTTTAGTCAGGAAATATCTCATTCTAAGGTATGATTTAAATGATTTTACGTGGGTAGTGGTAATGGTAGTATTTCCACCCCTGGAAATTTCTCCTGTATAAGCCAACCACCGATTTGCTTTGCGAAATTTGGTAATAAAAATTCGGCTTATGCTCGAGTAAATACAGCGATCACTCCTGATTAAATGAATCTTATCAACGGACCGTGTCCTGGCATTTATGATAACCACGCAGTCGACTGCACACTTCAACGGTGGCGCTGTATGTTAACAACAGCTGGTCTCTCCCTTCCACACCTTTACACACTACCTCACTTTCCTCCGTACCTTTCCGTACCTCTTCGCTTGGCCAGTCATTGTTGGAGGTGCATAACGTCACACCGTCCTCATTGCTTCAAAATCGAGTGACGTCACACTTTCCGTACGCCTTTCGCGTCCATGTGACGCATGAACCAGGCTTTACACCCAGAGTTCAGTATCCTTCCTCTGCTTCTGTGCAAGCAGAAACTGTCTGTGTTCTGGTCTTCATGGGGTTAAACGCACACGTGAGCCTTTGATTCTTATCACTGAATAAGCACACCAACCACAGAGAATCATGAACAGAACATGAGGGTCTGTGATGTTATCTGGGCTCCATCAGTCATTTTTAATGCTTGCAGAGGTCATTTAGGGGGAGTGTATCTATGTTCGCAGGGTCCTATGTTCCCAGTTCAATATTCTGTTAACATGCGTTAAGTGTGTGTCAACAGAATAACCCTAACCAATTGTGTGTTGTGTTGTGCTGTAATGTAGGAATGACTCCATTTAGGCTGTTTACTGGGTGTTGAATATTAATGCTCAGGGTTACTAATGCAAGCTTTAACACCTTCCACACATTATACCAACACAATGCAGGAACACCTGGTTCCTTATTTACACATCTCACACTGCAGCCAAGTGTAGCAGTCTTCTCACTTAAAGGACAATACCGGCAATTGTGCAAGTTTCAGCCCAATCTGTACAATACATTACTTTACTGATGACCATTTCCAAAATATACTACTTTAGCTCTAAATTTTAGACTTGCAGGCTGCCATTGGTTTCAATTCATTACAGTATGTGTTAAAATCAACTTGTGGAGACTTGAAACATGCTTGAGATAAATAATCCATTGTAACAGTTCAGGTAGTGGACCCAAAAGCAGACTCGGGAGGCAGTATTCAATACAAAAACTGATTTACTTAATATAACAAAACCAAGGACAGTTCATGGCAAACCACACACAAACATTAATAACCAGGGCAGGCAGGATCGGAGGTCAGGGACAGACTGCATCAAAAACCAGGAAGGCATCCAAGGAAACGGATAATTGTCCACAGAAGTAAATCCAAAAATGAAAGCAAAACTCTGGTGAGCCGGTAATCAGACGAAGGGTCAAAATCCACAGAAAGCTGGATAAATGTAGAGCAGGCTGAGGAGACAATCTGACAGAGACTCAGGAAAACAGACAGGCATTCAAACTATGAGGCTGATGATGGAATAAGCAACAGCTGACATGATCAGATGACCAGGAAGACACAGAGGACTCGTGAGTGACAGCTGATGGAAGAACAAGGGGAACTGACTTTGAAATGACAGATAAGTTAAAGACAGCACAACACAAAAAGTGAACTAAGATGAGTGGGATGCTGGATTAGATCTGGGCTTCACCGTGACATCCATCAGAGAACAACACGCCTATTTGTTTTTGTTTTTAAAAATTTAAAAAGTAACTTTATTTAACTGATCCAACATGGAGCTGCACAGAACACGATGTATGTCCTCGTCAGGAAATACAGTCCCAGAAGAAAATGGCTTTTCTGAGAAATTACTCAGAAAAATTACGCAGTGACTTCAACAATCATGCAAAAGTGTTAGCAGGTCATTTAAATTTTTCCTGGGACTATATTTCCTGGCAGAGACATACGTCGTCTTCTGGGCAGCTCCATGTTGGATCAGTTAAATAAAGTTACTTCAGGTTATTTATCTCAAACGTGTTTCAAGTTCTCTACAAGTCAATATTGATGTAGTACCAGAATGAGCTGAAACATATGACAGTCTGGAAGGTAGGAAAAACAATTCTAATATTAACTGCTAAAGTCGTATATTTTGGGAAATGGTTGTCAGTAACATAACATGTGCATGGATTTTATATAGTGGGGTCCAAAAGTCTGAGACCACTGTGAAAATATTTTTATTTTGCATTCTTTTTTGAATTTAATACAAGATTTTTCATTCCAAATGATATCATCTTAGCAATTAGAGTGACAAGTTGAAAAATGTCCATGAATGTCAGAATATCTTAGTATGCTTAGCTTTAATGACAGCATCATGGACTCCACACGTCTGTAAAAACCTGATGAGCCAAGTTATCCAGCATGATGTGACGATGTTCCACAGAGCTTCTATGATGTCAGACTTTCTGATTATTTCCACATTTACATGGAAAACAGCACAGATTTTACATGTGGTCTCAGACTTTTGGACCACCCCACTGTATTTGGCTCAAACATGCAGGATTGCCGGTATGGTCCTTTAAGTGCTCGTTCTCATATGCGGGACAGATGCACGTGTGAAAGAGGCTTTATACCGTTTTGGTGCTTCTTGTCTTCCTGTATCTAAGCATGAAAAATGAAGCACAGATTGGTTCATCAGTTTATTTGAGTAAAGGCAGACGTTTTGTTCTCTGCACAATAAAATTCTCCAATTCTCCATCATGCAGAAAGGGAATTCTTCATGCGTGTAAACAAAGCCGCGGTCTTTTCTGTCTGTCTTTACTCTGTCACTCTTAACCTGAGAGCTCAGGAGGGAGTTGAATGCTCGGGGGGATTCGGAGTCACTAAATGTCAGATGGACTTCCTTAATTAACCTTCTTGTATGTGTTGATCTGAGTGGGACGTGCTGGCTGCGCTTGCTTATCCTGTAGGGCGACGTGACCTTCTCGTGCTCGCCGTCCCAGCTGGTGTCCTGCATCTTCCCGAGCTCCAGCAGCNGGGGGTCTTCCTAGTGCAGGACAGGTTGCTCCACACGGCTGAGCCGGAGCTCCAGAGACCACAGCAGCGGCACAGCAACAGCCGGACGTACGTGACCCTCGGCAGCTCAGGCCCGCAGAAATCCCAATTCTGTCACGGTGAGGAAGCGGGTCACATGGGTCACTGTTTAGTGAAAAGCAAGAGAGCGTTTATTCAGAGCCTCAACAAATCAGAATAGAACACCTTCTGTGTCTGTAGGTGTAGGTGTGATGGTGGCGTGCACGTCACGCTAAAGCCTGAGAAATTTATGCATCACTCAGACAGGAATTTGTGAAGAAAACCAGCTTGAGATTCTGTTATGACCCTCTGCTGACCCCCAAAAGGAGCATACTGGCTGTTTTTATGTTTGAGCCAAATAAATACAGTACTACACAAATACATGTTACGTTATTGCTAACCATTTTCCAAAACATAAAACTGATTGTGCCAAATCCCCTGATCTTTGAAAAACAAATATTTGGGTGACAAATTTGCCTTAGAATGAAATGCTAATGTGAGTGTAGAAGAAACAGTTATTTAAAAAATAATAAAATATAATCCCTCGTGTAGCTCCATGTTGGATCAGTTAAATTAACTGTGTCAAAAAATCTAAGTTTGCTGTGACAGATTATTTATCGTAAGCACGTTTCAAGTCTTTAAAAGTTGATTTTAGAGCGAATTCAAATGAAGTGAACTTAAAGGCAGTCTGGAAGGTAGGAAAAACAGTTCTAAAACTGGACATTTTGGAAATTGATTGGCAGTAACGCAGTGTGTTTGTGGGTTGTATTTATAGGGCTCAAACATACAAAATCATCAATATGCTCCTTTAAACCAGCACGAAAAAACATCATTTTATCATCATATTCCTCCAAACTACAGAAAATACATCATCACATCATCATTACATCATCACTTTCCACTAAACTCCAGGAAATACATCATCAATGTCCCCTTACATACAGAAAATATATCTCCATAGGTGCATCCACAGTATTTTCCTCCTTTCTTCTCCTCCATTCCTACGTGGAGGTGTGAGGTGGAGGAGAGACATGAGAATTTATGTTTCCTCCATCATCATCATTTGCGACATTGATGGATGATAAAGTTTCCAGTCACAGCTTTTACTCTTTCTGCAACACTGATTGCATCTCCCACACACCATCAGTATCAATTACTGTATGCTATTGATTTTTAATTAATATGATCAGAATTCCATCAGATGTTGTGTCTGCAGAACCCACTCTTTCCTGAAAAGAAATGCATAAAACACTTTACAGTTGACATGGCTACATTTAAAATGAAGTTTGCCTTTTTTTGAAAAGTTAGTTCTAAGACAGCATCATCTGGTTTTAATTATATAATTTTCTGTAATAATAACACTATTTTCTATTAATAATTTAAAAAAAAATTATGTTAAGCATAAATAATTATTAATAAACAGATGTCCTCATTTCATAAATGTGTATTTGTGTGTTGGTCAGTTATTTTTTGTAATCGTATTGTTTGTCGCCCTTTAATTGTCACATTCATCATGACATCATCACTGCAGAAATATTCAGAACACTGTGTCACAACCATGATTCTACTTAAGTCAATAATAAATTTATGATGATAAATGATAGATTGGTGCATTATAAAGGACGGTGCTTTTCTGTTAGAAATGATCACAGACTGTTTAATAAACAGTGAAATCTGTCTGACAGGCAGGAGTTCACTGTTTGCTGATTGGTGTTGATGGGCGGGGTTAGGGGTGATGTTAGGGGCGTGGCCTTGATGATGTCATGCTGAAATGTTAAAAACACTTCCTGAAAGATTACGTGCATGTATCCTCTGCAGGAGGAGACATTTGGAGGAGAAAACAAAGCTCCTCCACTCGTTTCCTCCAGGTTTGGGACAGCAGAGGAGAGGAGGAAATGACTTTGGTTTCTGGGTCACAGAGGAGAGGAGGATGGAGGAGACATTTTAGTGTATTTGGGAAACACCTCATGACATCATCATTGTCCTCTAACCAAAAGGATCATCACCATGACATCATCATTATCTACTAACATACAGGAAATACATCAACATGACATCATCACTATCCTCCAAACTACAGGAAATACATCACCATGACATCATCACTATCCTCTAAACTACAGGAAATACATATCCATGACATCGTCACTATCCTCTAAACTACAGGAAATCATCACCATGACATTATCACTATCTGCTAACATACAGGAAATATATCACCATGATATCATCACTATCCTCTAAACTACAGGAAATACATCACCATGACATCATCACTATCCTCTAACTACAGGAAATACATCACCATGACATCATCACTATCCTCCAAACTACAGAAAATACATCACCATGACATTATCACTATCCTCTAAACTACAGGAAATACATCACCATGACATCATCACTATCCTCTAACAACACCATGACATCATCACTATCCTCTAAACTACAGAAAATACATCACCATGACATCATCACTATCTGCTAACATACAGGAAATACATCACCATGACACTGTCACTATCTTCTAAACTACAGGAAATACATCACCATGACATCATCACTATCCTCTAAACTACAGAAAATACATCACCATGACATCATCACTATCTGCTAACATACAGGAAATACATCGCCATGACATCATCACTATCCTCTAAACTACAGGAAATACATCACCATGACATCATCACTATCCTCTAAACTACAGGAAATACATCACCATGACATCACCATGACATCATCACTATCCACTAATATACAGGAAATACATCAACATGACATCATCACTATCTTCTAAACTACAGGAAATACATCACCATGACATTATCACTATCTGCTAACATACAGGAAATACATCACCATGACATCATCACTATCCGCTAATATACAGGAAATACATCAACATGACATCATCACTATCCTCTAAACTACAGGAAATACATCACCATGACATTATCGCTTTCTGCTAACATACAGGAAATACATCACCATGACATCATCACCTTATCGTAAATATGACTTTAAAACAGTGAAAAAGCCAAATGTCTTTGCCTGACAAAGGAAGATGTGTAAATAGGCCAGCGTAACCATGGTAATCTGTCCATGTTTATTATAGTACATGTGTAGTAAACTGGCTGTTGTCTCATTTTGTGTCTTATTCATGTTGAGCCATTTACATGAACCTTTTTATTTTTGTAAATGTGCTACGTGTAAATATTTGTTATTTGTACCCAGTTGTCTCATTCTAGTATTTCAAACCTCATCCACGCTCAGATACTGTTAAACCTACAACACAAAGGCTTCATGTGTTTGCCTCAAGCAGAGAGAAATCATGGCTGCTGGACTGAGATCTTACTTCCTGCTTTAGCGTGGCAGTAACCGTCGAGTGGAGTCTGCTGGCCTCTAACAATGTCCAGATGTGATGAGGAACACTCAGAGGTCATCCTCCATCTGCTGCTCTCTGCTTCAGACAGAAACGCCGTTTAACGTGGCGCGGCTCGTCTCTCACCTCGCGTCCAGATGGCGAGCGCAGACGGGATTGTTGACAGTCTGGGCTTGGATGCCCTTCACTTCAGTTCAGGCCAAAACCTCATAAACCAACAAAACAAAGATTAGATTTCTGTGTTTGCTGATGGATTTCACTCAGGGAGGAAGAAGAAGACATTTATTACTATGTTTGTGTTGATAGCAATGAAAAAATATGAAAAGGACATTTTGTCAGCGATGCTAGAGGGGATGATGTGAATATGAGTGAAGTAACCAGATCTCACAACGTTCATGGAATTTAAGCACATTTAAGGAGAAACAGAAATATCCCCTTCAGAATTTTTTTTAATCCTTATGGACATAAGTACAGATGAAATTCAGCCCGTTTTTAACCTGTCCCTGAGGAGCAGCGGGCAGCCACTGTACGACGCCGGGGACCAACTCAGTCTTAAGCCAGTGCTTTTTGCTCAAGGGCACTGGCAGGAGAATTAAGCCTGTAAATGTTTTTTTTTTTTTTNGTTTTTTTTTTTTTTGATGTTGGGGAAAACCGGGAGCATCTGGAGGAAACCTACGCAGACACGGGGAGAACATGCAAACTCCACACAGAAAGGCCCTGACCCAGCTGGGAATCAAACCCAGGACCTTGTTGCTGTGAGGCAACAGTGCTACAAGTTGATTTTAATTGGAAAAACAGGCTGAGATGATCAGTTATTAAGTTGAATTTGATGTGTTTGTTGTCCATAAGCCCACTGCTGTGTATTGTTACAGTAGTTTTTTTTAATCAATATATATATAAATGTGCGTGTGCGCGCGCACGTTGATTTTGCAGTTTTCTTTTGTGTCTTTCTCCTAAATCAATATTCACATTTACTATTGTGATGGATGAGCTAGTGAAGTAAGGGCTCTGATTTCAGCCCACATTTATTTTACTGTTAAATAAAACTTTATTTCAACAAAATTAAACTAAGAACCCATGTTTTATCGTGTCCTGTGAGGCATCCAGTTCCACAGCCACACTATAAACCAGCCTGATATGAACATAACAGAACCAGCTGAACAGAACTTCAGCATGAAACCAGTTTCAGTTTCATCTCCGTAAGATAATTTTCCTGTTCAAACTGCGTTCGTTTGTGGCTTAATGGCTCCCTTTGCTCCGTGAGCTGTTGAATTAACCTGAAAGATCCCAGCATCCTTATGGTCTGCAGTCTTTGTTTCCCATCAATCACCTTTCTACGACTACTGGAACTCCCTCTACCATGGTCTTTCTCAGGCTGCCATTTTCTGTTTACAACTAATTCAAACACTGCTGCCTGGTTATTATCCAGAAATCATCCAAGAAACAAGTCCACATCACCCTGTCCTTGCATCCCTACACTGGCTTCCCGTTCATGTCAGGATAAACTTCAAAATCCTTCTAATTGTCTATTAATCTCTCCATGGTCTCGCACCTACATATATCTCAGAACTTCTCACCCCTTACAGCACCACCAGACCCCTCACATCCCACTGTGGATCTGTGCCCCGTTTGTGGAAAAAAACAGCCGGGGACAGAGCTTTTTCTGAGGAATATGCTGCTGAAGGCCATTAGACAAGTCTGTTGATGCCTTAAGAGGCACCTTAAGGCCAGATTCACATGCTAAGTGTTAGCGTTGCCGCTGACATGGGCGTTCAGAGTTCTGCTTGCACATGAGCAGAATCTGAGCAGTCCACTCAGCCTCGCGCCAACAGGAAGCGGTCGTTACTAATGACAATTTAATGGTTACCATGGACTGTAAAGACAGGATGTAGCCTAGACGCAATCTTTGCACATTCGTGGTTAAAGTCANAAAAAAAAAAAAAAAAAAAAAAAAAAAAATGCTCTTATTAGAAGAAAAGTGAAAAAATGGTGAATGTGGGTGCATGAAACCTCACATTTCAGACACTATATTAACAAATTCCAAACCTGACGTCTGTCTGACTGCTGACATTTTGCCAAGTAAGCACCTTTTTTTTTTTTTTTTNCATGATATGATTTTAAAGTTGTGCTGTATACTCTACAGATTATAAGCTTCTCCTCCATTGTTGTGGTGCTTCTGGTTATGTGACGTACAGCAGCGCTCTGATTGGTTGCATGTTAGAAAGGTCAGCACTGGAAAGTTCTGGAAAGGTCAGCACTGGAAAGTGGACTCAAAGTTCATTTAAATGAACTTTGAGTGCTGCGTCAAAACGGAGAATCTGAGCATCATACGGTGCTCAAAGTGGCGTGACGTGATGTTAGGAGTCACCGCTCAGCTCCCAATACACACTAATGGAATGCCCAGGTCAGCGCAATGCTAACGCTAAGCATGTGAATCCGGCCTAAGAGCCACTTATATTCTCTGGCTTTTAATGTGTTTAATCTGTCTTTTCTGTTTTTATGTAATTCCCTGGGTTTTAAATTATGTTTAAATATGTTTCTCCTTTAACCTTGCAACATGTCTCTATGCTTGTATGTACATATGTCTGTCTTTGTGAAGCACTTTGGCGCAAAAAACCTCTTTGCTTTTAAAGTGCTATATAAATGAAATAAGCTACCAGTGATTTCAACTTTGTAGTGATGGTTTTTTATTAAATTAATTATTGAGATCTTTTAGGGCTGCAGTGTTAAACTTCCTGAACCAAAGGAAAGATTTGTGACAAGACAAGGACAAATTCACAAGAATGGAGATCTTCTCGCTGCAACGCAACAATATAACACTCAGTCAATGGTGTGCTGGCTCACTTGGTGCCCTACGCAGAACTACATTCTATATGTATATACAGAGAGAGAGAGAGATTCCAGGAACACCTGAGGTCTCTGACCAGAAGAATGTAGTTCTAGGAACAGCTAAGATACTGAGCAGAACCCTCAAACTATGTGTGTGTGTGTGTGTGTGTAACATCCACCAAGTTTAAAACCTGATACAATCAAAATGATCACGTTGCATCAACCCTGATACTACCAATTTAAAACCTGACCCATCTTCTGTGCTGCAAAGTTTTCTATGACATCATCACGATATTTGCCTGGAAACCACGTGGTTGATGCTGACAGGACTACTGAGATGCTCCTGTGTCATGGTGGACCTGAGGAAAACATCTCGAGTTTGAGTCTAGAAAAGCTCTCTGCTCTGTAACTGGGACGTTCCTGCGGCGTAGCTCTGATCTGAGCTGCTTTTCAGACGTCAGCAGCTCCATTACAATCACGACCTCTAAACTTTTCAGCTCCTGTGAAGCTTTCTTCCATCAGTGTCAGACAGTCCTCCACAGCTTCATGTCTGAGCAAGAGCTTCTGAATGTTCTATCAGATCCTCCTCAGACGTATTTTGGAAGCACTCCAGACGTTTCACCTTCACTCCCCACACGCTACAATCTCTCCTCAATCGTTGAAACTGCAGCAACCTTTTGAGTTGCTGCGGTTTTGTTTCATCATTTTATTGGCTGGAGACTCGTTGTTGCTGCTTTGTTGCTGCTTTCAGCGTTTTTTGATTCATATTCGTGTCATCGCACATGGCCACTGTAAAGATGAGATTCAGCTTTTCTCAGGTTAACTGCGTCGTTGAAGCTGCATCAGCATGCTGACATGCTGGATGTTGCTCAGGATGTCATACCACACCACTTGTGACGGAGAATCTCCATCTCATGGTGTTTCATGTTGTGTGTATTTATGTGTGTGCTTATGCAACTTAGGAGGATTAATCTGCCTGCAGTTTCTTGGCAGCCATGGAAGTCGGTGCTAAACAAAGCGTGAGACATCAGTTGTGTCAGAAACCACAAGCAGCATGCTAGCTATCTGTTGTTTGACTCTAAATGCTGTTAGCATACATGCTACACAGTTTGCTACATCTCACCTGTGTTACTTACCTGTGTTCTGCTCTGTCAGCTAAACAGTCAAACAGGAAATCCACAGCTATTTATACTTCCTAGTTATATCATTATGGATGAAGGAGATGTAGTTTCTCAGTGTTTGTTGTTGTATTGATGCTAACTCTAGTCCTGTTAATGGTAAAGCATATATCGAGCAGAGGTCTCAGAGTGCCACTCCCAGGCCAGATACGGCCCGCAAGCCACCAGTTGAAGGACCTCAGCATGTCTGATTATTCATCATTATGTTCAGCCTGCATGAGTTTTCATAATTTATTTTTTCCCCCTCAAAATACATAATTTGAAATATGACAAACAAACAAACAAGAAATAAAAAATTGTGAACAGTAACAGTCGGCTCATCTTCAGGTTTGTGACTCGGTTGATAACGCTTGTGATTGGGTCAGATGCAGCAGGTGGTTATGCTAACTCCGTGTAGCTACTTCAGCTAGCTACACCAAACTCTGAAGCAGCAGAGGATTTGANGGTTATGCTAACTCCGTGTAGCTACTTCAGCTAGCTACACCAAACTCTGAAGCAGCAGAGGATTTGAATAAGGAGCCAGCGCTTATTCAAAACGTCACTTTCTAAAAGTAAATGAGAAGTGGACCTGGAGCATCGCCAGTTTCAAGAGGGACAGTTTGCGAAAGACTGCGTGCTACAGGTAGCTAGCATCGTGTGTTCGGAGAAAACAGCTTTATTTAGAAATGTGAACCTGTCTGCTAACACAGCGGCTGAGCGCATCGGTGAGCTAAAAATGACGTTTATCATCAGCTTTGTCAAAAAGAGACGGACTTTTCGGCCTTTTCATTGGCTCTGGATGAGAGCTCTGATATGACGCTGCACAGCTTGCTATATTGTCTGTCTGGAAGCACATATATGCGTGAGAAACTTTTCCCAGCTATGAACTTTAACAAGTCAAAATACAGATAAAGACTGAGTGATGCTCACATTCAGGCCATTCTCAGAGCATCCACTGGCCTTAAAGCAAATATGAATCATCTCTGTCAGCAGAAGCTGCCTGGCCTGCAGCAGCATGGATTTTTTCTTTGGTTGTTCAAGTAGCCACCCTGGAAGGTCAGATCCTGGCCACCAGTTCTCAGGTAATTTGACTTTGAGACCCCTGATACAGACTGAAGAAATTGTAAATATATTTGTATACCATCTACTTGTCTGTTACTTGATTATTTTGCGTAAATGTGGGTTGAGCTCCCTTACTGTTGGTAGTTTCCACATGGTTGATCATGTAGGAGGATATAAAATGGGAGCTGTGTGGAAGTTTCTGTCTGTTGGAAAAAATGTCCACACAAAAGCTAAAAAGTTATTTTGCATGAGCCCCTTCACTCACCTCCAGGACTTTAAAGGCCAAGATGACACCACCATACAAACGAAGGTATGACTCCACCTCTTCAGCCAACGCTCTGCCTCACACCTTATTGCAGGTTCTTGGGATAGATCATCAATGCTTCTCTGACTGCTGCTGCTGGAACCTCAGCAGCTCAACACATGCCAACCTGACTCCCAGCTTGTTTCAGACCACACTTTCTATGTCAACTTGACAGCCTCTGAAGGATATTCCATCATTTGTGGAGGTGGAGGAGATATATGGAGCTTCTGCAGAATGACAACATCATTTATGACATCTCTGGAGCTTTCGACTGCATCAGCTCCACAATATTTAATGTATGAGCCCAACATGGCACAAACAGAACTCTGTGGGTTATTTATTTTTCTCGTGTGGACTCCCTGATGTTTACCTCTCATGTAGGACTCATAGGACTGAGTCTTCAAAGGGAATATTAAATCATTCTAATGTCTTCAAAATTAGACTTGATGTAGTCCTGTGGAGTCCTCTGCCTCAAGTAACCCCATAAGTTGTTCCTTTATTTGAGCCCTGAATAAAAAGGACATCTTGCAACAATGATGGAGTAGTATATAATTTCATTCACCAGTGGTGACAAGACTTTGCTGCTCATTACCTGAATCAATTCGTTCTGAATGTGTTTGCCAAGATAACTACTCTGATTTGATCCACTTTCCACCCTGTGCACATGATCTTTCATCAGAGGATCAAACTGTGCCAGCAGCTCAGCCTCCTTCAGGAAGTTCCCGTTTGATGGAGTGTTTAGTGTTTCAGAGCGTCTGCTGAGAGCTACATTTCTGATTGCTACTGACTGCACAATGGCAATTAGCCGTGTTAACACTTCTCTCCATCACTTCCTCTCATCCTCAGAAAGTGTCATCTCCTGTTGATCAATGGTTCCAGCATTTCTGAGCTGTACTTTCAGTTCCCCATCTTGACAAATGGTTTAAATGCTCTGGACTGCTGTCAGGAGAACTGAGCAACATAAATTTCCAGTCTGTCAGACCTGTGTTTGTTAGGTTTTTGGTGAAAAATAGCTGATAGAACCAAAAAAGGCTATTCATAGTTTCAGTCACGTGACCAGCGTGGAGACCTGGAGGGCAAAACAGCATTCCAACATGGCAGTCAACACTGGACAATCCATAGACCTGCAGCAGGCCTGTCAACTTTCATCTGTTTCAAGCCACGAATATTTAGATCACCTCTCAAAAGAAGAAAAACAAAGATATGCGAACAAACTGCAAGGTTTGGGCACTTGTGATCCATACACAGCACCCGCCGCAGTGTTTCAATCACTAAAAAACAGCAAAGTCCCTGTCAGATCTCCAGTTTAGTGATGTTTAATAATACCTTGTGGAGAATCCCTTACACTGCTGCCAGGATGAAAGCTACAAAGTACAGACAGTTCTGTGTATTTTGGCATCTATAAGTGTCACACAAAGGGTTGCTGTATAAAGTCATAATGCTACTGTTTGGGAAGTGAAGGACAAGAAATTCTTCATTGTCAAAGTGAAGGTGAGTATCAGCTAATGTTAGCTACCTAGCTAACGTTGATCAGGGTGACTGTAGTCAGTGTTGTAGGGCAGCAGTGACAGGCAGTAATATTTAGGTTATGTTAATGATATGATGATATGATATATGTCAATGATGTCATGATATCTATGACGTGACGTTTGCTGTAAAGACATGTTCTTTGATAGTTGCCATTCTTTGCTGTCCCCACAGATGGAGGCACAAATCCACAATCTCCTCCTCTCTGGTTTTATTTGTCAGACGGATTCTGTAGAAACACAACCCAGGCTCGTCTCCTCATTGGTTAAGCATCCTATTCAACAACAACGATCTGCCATTTTGGCTAAACAGGCAGCAGAAGAAAGCCTTGTTTTGCCCTCCAGGTGGGCATTCCCATAAGGCTGTGATGTCATGTGAAAACTATGAATTGTTTTTGTGGGAATATATCAACCAACTTCTCCTGATTTTCTCTCCATTTACCAAAGTGCTGTGGAAACACATCGTCGTCCCCTCTCCTTGGAAATACAGAGTTTGATGGGACTTCACATGTGAACCAGATCAGTTCTTATTTTCTCAGCTGCATCTGCTGAAAGTGTTCCTCTGTCTCATCGTGTCTTCACTGGATGGTCCATGAGTTGCATCAGCAGGACAGATGTGTGTTTTTATATTTAAATTCTATCTAATAAGCCTAACAACAACATCAACATTAGTATTGTTATCATAGTGAGAGTGGTCAGTTAAGACTTTTTCAGGACGTACAGACACTCTGGTTATATCCTTGCTGTCAGAGGACACGTTTGCCTTACAGGAAGTTGGGGCTGTGCCTGAAAAAGCCACTTTCTGCAGGTTCCTTCATTTACATCTGAAGCATTTCCAGATGGAGCAAACACAGAGTTAGACTCGTTAGTAAATCATGCTGCTCGTCTGTGCGGTGAAGACGCTGCAGTGGAAAGAAAATTTAACAATTAACATTTAACAAGTTTGACTTTGTGTTCACCTAAAGCCTAGAATTAAAATGCAACAAACCCTTAATTTTTTTCTACTAATCCGCACAGAATACTTAACAGTTTCAAAATGAAAAATTTATTCTAGAAAGTTCCTTGCATTAATTAAAAATAAACAACTGCGATATCTAGGTTAGATAAGTATGTCACCTCCCGGCTTCTATGGGAGGCTGGCTAGAAGAAAGCCCTTTCTCAAAAAGCTCCATCTGGAGTNCCTCCCGGCTTCTATGGGAGGCTGGCTAGAAGAAAGCCCTTTCTCAAAAAGCTCCATCTGGAGTCCCATATTTTTGGCAAACTTCAGTTGGGGACTCCAGATGGAGCTTTTTGAGAAAGTTGTTTCTTCTTGCCACCCTCCCATATAAGCCAGATGACAGCTGTTACTTATCAGAATACACTGATAAGGGTAATATGCTGGTGGATTCTGCAGGTTCAGGTCAGCTGTGTGGGCGCGCACGGACTGGACTCACGTACCTGAGTGTGTGAATGAGGAGCTATGCTGTGTGTGTGTGTGTGTGTGTGTGTGTGTGTGTGTGTGTGTGTGTGTGTGTGTNTGTGTGCAGGGAGGGGGAGAACACCACCGCCTCTCTCCCACTCTCCACCTGAGGCAGTTGGCTAAGTTGCCTAATAGACAACGCGCCACAGCTCACAGGAATGACTCACCCAAACGCTGCTGAAGTGTGTGTTATCATTACAGCAAATGTGCACTGTGCACACAACACAAAGTACACAAGGTACACACTGCCACCAACACACTCGCAGGCTTCAACACGAAGACTCACTAGTCACGTGACGTGTGTAGTCAAGTAGAAAATGAACCACAACTCACCTAAATTATCAGCTGTCCTGCCATCTATAACAGGCATCAGTGAGTGTGTGTGATGTTGATCCTTATCTTCCTGCACGACTGAATCAACCGTCCTTCACGCTACGCCGTGCTTATAGAGACAAAAACTCCTTTTAATTATGAGTATCAGATAAGCAACAATCAGCACAAACACACAGAGCCCAAGTACAGCCAGGATGGTACGACGGCGTACTAGGGCCATATAAGATGGGGAGAAAAAAAATGATGGGGTATTATTTTGAATTTTTAAACTCGCAAATTTGCCAGTTTTAAAACTTGAAAAAAAACAAGAAAGGTCAGTATCCTTGTCCGTATTCTGTATGTTTTAAAAGTCTGTATGTGTGAGATAATTTGATGATTTTGTGCTTAAAGCACAATTTCTTTATTGCTAAATCCGATGGAAAAGTATAATTTAATAAGGTCATATGCAGGGTATAGTCACAACATGAGGTGGTTCCAATTCCCCCCTTATTATTTTTCTGAGTTTAAAAACTCACAAATTTGTCAGTTTTTAAACTGCCAAATTTGTGAGGTTTTTAAACTGGAACTGCCTCACTTTGTGACTATGCCTGCAGTAATAACCTTATTAAATTATACCTTACTAAATTTGGAGTTTTTAAAACTCAGAAATATAAGAAATGGGGAATCGGAATTAATCGCTTTACGCTGTGACTATGCCTGTACATGACCTTATTAAATTATATTTTTCCACTGGATTTAGAAATGTTTGAGCTTTTAGTGCAAAATCTAATTATCATATATATATATACGGATAATCGAATTATCATAAGCGTACAGACTTTAAAAACATACAGCATATAGACAAGCATATGGACTTTTCTTGTATTTTCAATTATCATACATTATCATATCATACATACACACGTTATGTTACTGACAATCATTTCCCAAAGGATAAAACCCTATTTCAGTTTTCCAGATATTTTGCTAAACCTCTTAATCTTTCAAAATCAAATATTCAAGCGATACACCCACCTTAAAAATCCATGTTTCTCCTGCTAATAGTTACACAGCCTTATGAAGTCACAGTCCTTTCACTCCACGCTTTTTATTACACATAAGGAACATATAAGGAACAAAAATACACAACCAGCAAACAAAACATAGAAACCAACACTACACAATCAAAAAATGCACAATATTTTCTTATTAAACTTAATCAGATTAAACAAAACTTTGACATTTCTTGTGCCCATCAACTCATTAAAGTTATATATAATAGGGTTAACTCTAAAATAACTTCCAATCAGTTTGTTTCTATCCTCATCAAAAACAGAACAAATAAGCACATCTCGTTTCCATGGTTACCATCAAACCCAAAGGTTTGAGTGTATTTTCACGTACATATCTATAGAAACAGGTAAATTATGACTCCCACAACGATATTTAGACATATAAATCCTTTCTGCTGGGCTAAACACAGTAAGATATCTCTCAAAACCAAGAGTAACTTTAAAAAACCTGCAAGAGCACAAAGCACAAAGGGTTACTCTGTAGTTCATCATGCCGTAAATCCATATCTTTTAGTCTGAGATCAGTCATAAACTTTATATATTCAGGATTAAGACTTCCAGTATCATAGCATAAATAAGACTGCCCATATTTATCTTAACTTTAAGAACCCATTTAGACTCATGAATACCACTGTCACACCATGTCTTAAGCTAAACATAATACAGTATATGAGATCCTCTTAGTACTGCCGCTTACTAAATGCAGCCAGAAATTTATCATTCACATATTTACCTTTCTGTCTAGTTTATACCTGCCTCCATAAACAATACAGTTTGCTGTACATTTGATCACATCTAACAGTCGTTTCNTAGTTTATACCTGCCTCCATAAACAATACAGTTTGCTGTACATTTGATCACATCTAACAGTCGTTTCAAACACATCCTATGAAACATTTCAATTTGGTCTAATTTATGAAAACCCCACACTTCTCCATACAAGAGGATTGGAACTATTAACTGGTCAAATAATTCACATGTATGTCAATAGGTAACTTAATCTAGAGGCTCTGGTTTCTGTAGAGAACAAAGCTCTCCTAGCTCACGTTCCTTATGCATCAAACTACATGTAAACCCAAGAAAAGGAACTGGAGGGCAAAAAAAAAAAAAAAAAAAANAAAAAAAAAAAAAAAAAAAACTGAAACTGAAGGAGAAAGTGTCATGCTGACAAGAAGAAGAAAGGCAGAGTCCATTCTGCTTAGTTTCCACAGCTCTGTTATCTGCTGTGTTTTTTCTCTCGCAACGTGATTGTTGTTGCTGGAGCTGCTCTGCTCACACTCAGCTACCGTCAGCACCAATCTGATCAGCCGGCGGCCAGAATTACCCACACGCCACACATCCACCGAGTCCCACAGCCAACTCATTCCTCCATCCAGCAGTGAAACTCGTGTCAGGACCCCACTTACACAGCACGTCTGTGGCGGTGGAAATTAGGTCTGACGGTAAAATGAGTGGGGTTTAATGAAATTGGGGTAAAATTGGCCTGAAAAACATGGAATATTTGGTTTTATATTTTGGAAAATGGTTATCAGTAACATTTGTATGTATTGGGCCTTAATCATACCAAATCACCATCCTTCAAGTGGAAATGTGCAGATTTTTACTTTTATTCACACAATTTGAGCTTTATTATAATCACACATTTCTTGACAGAAGAAATATCTGATCCTGAATGGATTTATTTCTGCATTTTATCTGTCTGTTTTTAAAATTCAGCTTTTTTCTTTTAACTCGTTAATTGTGTTTGACCTGTAGTTTGGGAACAGATTTTATAAACTCTGCCCACCCCACTTTTTTGTTTTTACTTTGCTTTCCAGTTTTATCAGTATATTGTCTTATCCTTTGGCCAGATAACATCTTATTTCTTATTATGAAGAAGACCTGAACTTATCTGACATCTCTACATGTTATATTCTGGCTGCAAGTTCTGCTCTTGACGTCTCCTGGAGTAGTAGAAAATAACGTTTTTGGATTTTCAAAATCCCTCCGTTGATTTTACCCCCTTTGGCAAGTTTATTTATACATACAGTTTCCATGGAGACAGACAGACAGATGGTCTGTGCTCCAGTCTGATTCTTAGTAATTTCATTGCAGCCTCCAGCTTAGAGTCTAACTTACTGAATTTGAAATGGTGCCTAAAAACACAACATACATTTATATCCTTGATTTTTTTTTTTTATTTTATTTTATTTTTTTTTTTTACATTTGAAATCTAAAGACAAAAGGCTCACGTTGGGAACCTGAAAGAGCCTGAGTGTTTCTGTGCAGGGTGGGACTTTGTTCCTCAGTAGTTGTACTGGAAGATGATGTAATGTCGGTGAAAATCTGTTTTACATGAACTTCATCAGGATTTTTCCAAAATGTGTAAAAAAAAAAAAAAAAAAAAAGAGTTTGTAGTCTCAATTTCAAATGTTTCTCGTGATCTTGTTTGTGTTGCTGGTGGAGCATAATTGCTGCAGTTCTCTGTGATATTAATATTTCTGTCTCTGCTGGCAGTTTGTGTATATGTATTTGCTTGTAGCACCTGTGTGTAATCAGGTCATCGTGTTTTCAGGTCTCTAGATCGTTTGCTCTGGTCTGATTCAGGGAACTGTTCCAACGCTGATTAGTTTGGTTCAGTTTCACACAGGAAAACATAGAATCAAATGAAAATATAGCAGCAAAAGTCATGTGACAACAATCTCTCTGCTCATTGGTCAGAAATGTCTGGAGGCGGAGAAAGAAAATCAAAACAGGAAGAAGTACACTATGGCAGGAAAACTAATTAACGTGAACACAGTAATCATTTAATCCAGTTGAAGACAAAATAATGAATTTTTAAAAATAACTTCATTTATTCTGTGTGTTGATTGCAACCACCTAAACACACAATTATTTAGTGTGTTTAGGTGGTTTATCTGAGGCCTGGCCGTCTTTTTTGGGGAGAAGTTTCCCGTTCAGCTCGTTACCCATCAGATTTCTCTCTGCATTCGGCTAATATCTGTCATGACTTCCATTAACATATAGTACTTGTCATTTCAGAGCTTGTTATTCCACACCTGTTCACCAGGACAGGTGTGGAATAACAACACCTACTTCCAACAGCGTTCCCGCCTCTCCCTGCACCACTCCAGCTTTCTGTTTGTCTTTTTGCTCCTTTTCTGAGTTCCTGAACCTCTTCAGCCCTGGTTTGCAGGTTCTGGCCTGTTGTTCTGCCTCCTTCCTGGTTTTGATCACAAATCTACCCTCAAATTGTGACCTCTTTGTTCCTGACCTCAGCCTGGCTCTGACTCAGGTAATGAGCCTGCTTCCACTTCAACTGTTTTCTGCTCTGTAATTACTGGGTTTCAATAAAGGCTGTTTTTACCTGGCTGGTTGTTTGAGTTCTGAGTTCTAACAATCCTCCAAAGACTCAACCTTCTCCGGCGCTGAACCTTTACGCTTCAGGTGCTGAATTATCATTAGCCTGAGAAAATATCAGGTAAATTAACTTAATCATCATAAAATGTAAGTTCAGTTTTTAGACAAATTAATTTGTTTCTGCATTCTGCCCCCTGCAGGGCAGGAGAACTTTCAGAATTATGATTCTTTTTTGTTCTCATAACAAGATATTTTCCCCCCGTGCACTGCATCATGGGAGATTCAGCATTATCATTTTACTCATTAATCATAACCTGCTTTAAACTCTTAAGCAAACCGTGTCTCATTTGTTTAACACAAAACCTCACCATAGCTGAGGGAGCGAACAAAGCTATGCTAATTGATTAATTTGCATTTCAAAGCAACAATTTCTGTTTTTGCACAGAGGTGTCTGAGTGGAATAAAGCTGAACTCGTGTTAAATCTAGTGATTTCATTTGTGATTCTTTTTAAAAGCCAAACTGGCTTGTGGCCATGGAGGACTGAATTTTCTCGGTCATTTATACAAACCACATGTATAATATACACCTGCAACACTGAAAACCTGCAAATGAGCAGTGTTTTACTTTATATTCACAAAAAAACAAGGACAGGGATCCACATACAAAGCAGAATGATGATTCTGTATCAGGGTTCTTTTACCCACAGAAGTCATTGTGATTTTCCCTGCAGGCTCAGGAAATGTCTGTTTCATCTTAACTAAAGAACAACATTACTTCCAATGAGCTCAGCAAAGCATCAAAAAAAAGTCATTTACCTTCTTGGTCGGGTTTTGTCTCGGTGGGATTTATTAAGTTAAAATTATTCCTGGGCCAACAAAAATAGATCCCACATAAGCATGGGAACGATGATCCAGCAGCCTGCCATGTTCCTCCGCTAAATTACCCACAGTGGGAAAATAATGGTGCTTTAATCAGGCGGTTCATGCCATGCACGCTGTATTTACACCTTCAAACAGCAAGAAGAAGCAGTAAATAATAACATGTTGGTTTTAATGCCTTTTCTTTAGCACCGCCTTTATAACATGCTTGCATTTTTAGCCACACGACTGGTAAGAGTTGAAGACTAAACTCTCCGTCGATGTGAGGAAGGGTAGCCAGAGGGTTAAGGAAGGCGATAAGAGGCAGACTCACAAGGCATTTTTAAGTTTCCAAGCGTTATTTTCCCAGTGCTACCAAGTACACGTGCAGCAAAAATACAAAAAGAATCAAAGATAAATTCAAAAGCAAGTTGCAAAACTTCAACTAAATTCTGAGTAACAAAGTAATAAAGTCACGTGCACGCTCATGAGCACAGCCTTCTCGTCTCCTGGCTGCCATGAAGCCACTGCTTATAGAATATATAAGCCCTGGCACTCAGAAATCAACCCAGTGGGGAAGCCCACTCAGACCTGCAGGGTGTTCACAAATCATTTCCTTCCTTATATCAGGTAAGATCACACTGTTCTACCTAAAACTACAAAATATAAAAAATACAGCTGTTCACTAAGAATCTATCAATATAACTGCTATTTTGAGAGTCAATGCAACGAAATTTTGTTCTAGTGCACTGTTTTTTACGTGTGTCCTTGAATGACAATAAAGTTATCTATCTATCTATCTATCTATCTATCTATTTATAAATATTTTACATTCTATTACTTTGACCAGATTGAATACAGTTCATGCACTTAACTCACCCAATAAACAGCAATGATGTCATCCTAATCCTTAAAACCAGGAAGTTTGTCTGACTGGCTCTTTGACAGCAGACCAGCGAAAGGTAAGTTACAGGTAAGTCAACAAAGAACTAGGGATGGCAATTCTGGATCTTCAAAACAATTTAAATACATTTGAAACGCACGTTTCGAAATGTTTCTAAATGTTTGTAACATCGGTTGTGCACAGCCTGCTGACAGAAACCTGAACTGCAACTCCACAACGCTGGAAATCTGACATGGTGGTCGCACGACTGATGTTTTGAGACAGTATCGTAGATCCCGCTTCAAAACCAGAAGTTTCAAACGGCTTCGAAATATATCGATTCTGCGTGCCAAAATTGCCATCTCTACCTAATATGCAACTTAATCCTCAATAAACTCAATAAACAGTAACAGAAATGAAACACGACTTGGGTGATTTGTTTTAGCAGATTATACTAATGGCTGCTGTAACAAAACACAATGCTAAACACAAACAGACCTGGGATACTAAATGCCTTTTACTAATTAAGGTGGTAAGTGGATAAACATACACAACAAGCATGGTTAGGTTATATAAGGTCATGATTAAAATGGTTATGGACAAATAGTGTCTCACCCACTTTGTCACCATCCAACACGGAACGTAATGACATGAAGCGTGTTCTGACTTTCTACATTTTATTGTTCTTTTGTTAATTTGCTGAATGCTAAAGATTCACCATTAGACATTCAGAGTAAAACGTGATGATGAAGATGTGTGGGAGGAGAAGAAGTCAACGATTTTTCTGAAACGTATTCAAAACATTTTACTTCAGCGATATTTCATTTTACTTCATTTTACTTCAGCGGTACATTTGAGAGACAAACTACAGGATTATCTCTAAGTTAAAACACCATTTGAAATATTTGGACTTTTCATATTTCTCTCATCAGCACACTGACCAGTTTCCTCTCTCTGAGCCAGATGACCTCAGGCTGCTTTCTCATGATAAGCGCCGCATGCTGAGCGCCGTGCTGACATGTGTGGAGTTTGTGAGCAGCACTGCTCAACCGAGCGTAGAATATGTCAGCAGAAAGCGCTTCTGATGTCTTGTTTTTGTGATTAATTTCTTTTTTTTTTTTTTTACTATGGACACTGCAACAAAGAAGGCTCTGGCTCTTCTTATTCAGAGAAGAAAACAAAAAGTGGGTGCATGAAGATTTGTTGAGTCACCATACAAATTTAATCTGGTGACAGAACTACAGAATGAGAAGTCCAGAGTGTGGACATACTGGTAAACCAGTGTAATGTCCTTTACATAAACCATGTAATGTCCTTTACGTAAACTATGTAATGTCCTTTACATAAACCAGTGTAATGTCCTTTACATTGAGATCTTGTCCCACATAACAAAGGGGACGTAGGATTCTGCTGTTCCATTCCTCCAGACATAATTATTATTTACATAGTTATAATTATATAAGAATATATAATGCTATATATGCCATCTGAAGCCTGTATTTTGTTGCCATTATGATATTTAATGTCATATTAATTTAGATATATTTTTAGAGAACTGTTAATGGACCCTTTAAACCCTGAGCGGCCCAGGCTTGGGTCCGAGTACTTCCGTTGTAGCAGTTGCATGTTTTATAATCACCATTTCTCAATAAAATACTGATAAATGAATATCTACAGAAAGCTTAGNTGTTTTATAATCACCATTTCTCAATAAAATACTGATAAATGAATATCTACAGAAAGCTTAGATTCTTTCAAACAAAATGAGACCAAGCATGACATTTTAATACCACGCAATCCCGAGATAAATTTAGCTAAAGCACAAGATGATAGCCTCCGAGCTAACGTTAGCTTGGAGGCTAGTGTTAGCTTCTCAATAACATCACCCCCTACTTAGACTTGGATAGAAAAGATTGGATAGAATTTGATTGATGGATCAGTGGCCCAATCAGCTTTGGTTTATCAACAGCCAGTTTGTCTGTGTGGGGGAAAAAAAAAAAAAGTGCTCTTACCCTTTTGGACACCTTGGAGACATTTTCTCTCCAAAACAGAGACAAAACAGGGACACCAACGCTGCCAAATGTCATAACTTTTTTTCACTATGTTCGATCATTATAAATCTTTCAGCATTTAGAGTTTACACATTTAGCAGCATCACAAAAGTTAATCCAAGGAGCTGCTTGTTGTGTGCCTGAAATACACATTTTGAAAAATGTATAACTTGAAAAAAATCCTTTGTTCGCCTACATTTTTTTGCGTTTTTATTGTCATTACTGAACCTGAGAATCACTAAACTTGAAGCCAGGCCATTTTCCTGAAAATTTAAAAGGTTTTCTATCAGTTGCTACAAAGTAAATGACTCCCTTTATCATATGTTCAGAGTTATAAGCCTTCATTTTTGGGTATAAAACTTAGGCGGAAACTGCTCAAAAAACACCTCAGGGGGTAAAGGGTTTTAATAGGTATTTTGCTGCTGCTGCTGTGTGTGTGTGTGTATGTCACTCTTCAGCACCAGACTACAACTGGGCTTTGTGTTTTTACACTAAAAATGAGCATTTATGTTTCATTTCTCCTTTTGGATGCTAAGCGAGGCTAATGAAACACTTTTCCTTCAGGTGTTTCGACATGAGAAGTGCTGAGCTGGTTATTGTGTGTTACATTATTGTGTATGGAGAGCTGAGCGGTGACTTAATGCCGCGGCATGTCGCTCAAAGTTCAACCAAACTCAGCTTTGGCCTTCCTGCCGCTTACCTTTCCATCGCGTAACCAATGAGAGAACAGCTGTATCTGTAAGCAGAAGCGACGCAACATAACCTGCGTAGAGCAATTTCCTGAGTGCAGCAAAACTTTAAAATCGTGTCATGATCTGGGAAGAAAGTTGCTTGCTTGGTGAAATGTCGGCAGTCATATTTATAAACAGGCAAATAATCTATGATCGTGTTTTAAGTATCAGGTTAGCTATAGCCGAAGCTAAAGCTAGCTTATAGCTGCTAATGTAGGCTAGTTAACAGCTATGTTTGCCATGGGCACTTCTTGATGACACATGTTGCTATGTTAGCGCTCTGTTCCATGCGCTGACCAAAGTGCAGCGAGTCAGGAGCATAGGCGGCGAGGTGAGCGACACGCAGACCATGCTCCGCAACACAAATGCCTCTTATCACGTGAAAGCATCCTCAGAATCATTCTGTGATACCACAGCTACAAACGGCTCCTCAAATTAGTCCTGAGAGGTTTTCCGTGCTCCTTTATGTTTTGGAATGCAGAGGCCTGGGGTTGGGAGGTAGACCTGATGCTGATGGTCTGGGTTTGGTGGTTTTCAGGAATCAGGATGTTTATGAGTGGGAAGCTGTGTCCCGTTCAAGAAGCTGTCACAACCCTCCTCCTCCACCACCATGGTATTCTGTTCTGGGTCGACTGTCCCTCCGTCTTTTTATAATCGCTCCCAATCCACGATAATGGCTGCCCAGCTCACTGCTTATCATGTAAAACCAGCCTCAGAGCTGAAGCGTTCCAGCATCATCTGTGTGCTCGTCTACTTCCTGTTTTCAAGTAAAAGCAGTTTCTTCCTGCTGAGGTTGTGTGAGTTATGCTTTTAGCTCCAGATTCTTCTTTGTTTGATGATGGAGTTTATGTTTTTTTATGGAGTTAAAGGGGGAATCTCCAAAGATGCCTCCAGGCATTTTGAGCTGGAACTCCAGACCAGCTCTGCAAAAGGTCAAAGGTCAAGGGAAGATGAAGTGAGTATACATTCACTGTTTGTTCTTTGTTACTGAATAACAACTGCTGTTTTCATGCCATCTTGGTCAAATTTCTTGCTTTTTTTTTTTCAAAGCAGTCATCTGAAAGATAATAATCCATTAATCCAACTGCTCCAGTACAAACTGGTATTCCCTTACACCACCGATCCACTCCCCAAATCATGGCCCCCAAAGATAATAAGCCCAAATCAATTTGGTGGTGGAAATGGATCAGTATCAATGTTACAAAGGCAGCGGAACAGTAGATTCAGAAGGATCAATAATTCATTAATGTGTTTTGTCCTGGGAAGCTGCTGATGCTGATGACGAGGTGATACAGGTTCAGTCCAGAGATTCTGCATTGTCATGGAAGGAGAAGCTGCTGAGGAAGCTCAGTGATGAGATCTGAACTAACAGACTCCACCTAAAACCTATCAATAAACACAACACCTATCAATAAACACCACAACGCCTATCAATAAACACCACAACACCCATCAATAAACACCACAACACCTATCAATAAACACCACAATGCCTATCAATAAACACCCTTCAATAAACACCACAACCCCATCAATAAACACCACAACACCTATCAATAAACACCTATCAATAAACACAACACCTATCAATAAACACCACAACACCTATCAATAAACACCTATCAATAAACACCACAACCCCATCAATAAACACCACAACACCTATCAATAAACACAACACCTATCAATAAACACCTATCAATAAACACAACAGCTATCAATAAACACCACAACACCTATCAATAAACACCCTTCAATAAACACCACAACACCTATCAATAAACACAACACCTATCAATAAACACATTACTCTGTCCTCAGCAGTATGGTGTGTTGTTGCTTGGTGCTGCCAACTTGTTGGAATACTCTGCAGTGAGATTTTTTTTTTTTTTTTTTTTNACTCTGATCAAAACTCAAGTCATTTGAATATAACAGTCCACATCATAAATAGCAGTTTATCTCTTTATAAATGAACATTAACAGTAATACTGTTACAGGCATTACTTTAAATCAGTCAGCATGTGGATCCAGGGTTCAGAAAGTTAATTTAAAATGTAATCCAGTACCAATTACCTGTTAAAAGATGTAATCAGTAACATAATCCAGCCACAGTAATATTACAGTCATGTAACTTGATTACTTTCCATTATGTTCCAATGCCAAATGTGCATATAAAGACAACAGACAAATATCAATCAAATGACTTTTATATACACATTTTTATTGAAGGGTAAACTATAAAAAAAAACAGAGCAATGAAATAAGTAAAGGCCTATAATTTAAGACCACAGAGCTCAGCTTACAAGGCAAGAAAACCAAACATCACTTTCTTTCATATACATACTTTCATACTAAACTGCAACAATTCCTTCGCAATTGCAGTTTAGTATGAGGGCAGCATTTAGTCAACCCAATCAAATTGCATACATGTGCATCCCTACTGTAAATCTACTGTACATTTAATCAAAATCTAGCTTTGGGCAAACTTTTGTGGTATAATGAAGGAGGAGGACCTGCTCCAAGTGGTCATCATGCACAGGGCTGTACGCAGGGTTTTAGAAATACTGAGGTCCAAAAACTGAGGCATGCCNAAAAAAAAAAAAATTGATTTCCCTGATCTAAATACGTGCATTTTAAGATGTTTGGAGAGATAAAATTCGATAACAATAGCTTTAAACCATATCAGTCAGTAGCATAAATGATCTGTCTCTCTGCTTTTCATAACCTGTTCCTGTCTCATATGAGAGCAGGTTATGAAAAACAAAAGTCTCTCTGTCTTCAGCATCACATTCACTCTGTTCATTTCTCTCTGTCCTCAACTCTTTGTCCTCTCTCACCCTCTGTATTCACTGCCTGTCCCTTTCTCTGCGACTCCTCACGTGTCTCTCCTGCAAAAGCGTATTAAAACTAATTTAGTAAAATTATATACACCTTCTTTATTTCATCTTTGTGTTTGAGTTTGCGTCATTTTGGATNTTTAGTAAAATTATATACACCTTCTTTATTTCATCTTTGTGTTTGAGTTTGCGTCATTTTGGATTTAAATTATAGAAATATGTCTCAAACAGTACATAAACACAAGCCAAATGTGTGTTATACAATAATACTATATTACACTATAATGACGCTAGGTGTTTGTGTTGTTACATTGAGCTTTTACGTTCCACTGTAATTACCAAAGAACATATACTGTATAAATGTGGTAATGATGACATATTTAGAATTGGNGTTCCACTGTAATTACCAAAGAACATATACTGTATAAATGTGGTAATGATGACATATTTAGAATTGGATTGGTCAGTTTTTGTTTGTGTTGAACAGCACAGAGACATTATGCTAATCCTCTCCTGGACACAGTGGGCAGTACCTGCTCTTCCTCTCTCATCTCCATCACCTTCTCTCTTTCTTTCNTCTCCTGGACACAGTGGGCAGTACCTGCTCTTCCTCTCTCATCTCCATCACCTTCTCTCTTTCTTTCTCTCTCTGTCTCCTGCTGTTAAAATTTCCGTTTGTACTGCTATCATTTTTTAGATATTAAAGAATATTTTATAGGTTATTCAGAGGTCACTCAGCCCCCCAGCCTGCTCCAAATTGACCCAAAATGGTCTCGTTTGTTTGTGCTACATTTGTGCTGGTTTGTGCCCTTAAAAGTTTTGTTTGTGCTGCTATCACTTTCTAGATATTAAAAGTTTTATTTTCGTTGATGACGTCACCAACCCCCCGACCTGCTCCAAATTGACCAAAAATGATCCTGTTCGTGCTTCGTTTGTGCTGGTTTGTGCTGTTAAAATTTTCATACCATTTCTTTGATATTAAAAGTTTTATTTTCGGCGATGAGGTCACCAGTCCCCCGATTTACCAATCAGCACGACTCATAATCCCAGCCCATTCTGCAATATAAAATGTAAATTTTGTGTTTTGATTTTTTTGATGTTATGACAAGTATGATATTATGGCAAAGTGTAAGCAGTCTGGTGTTATTATAACTGTCACTTTATACTTTGCCATAACACCAAACTTGCCATAATATCAAAATAAGACACCAAATTTACATTTTATAGTGCAGAATGGGCTGGGATTAACTGCTGAGTCGTGCTGATAGTAAATCGGTAAATAACGGGGAGAAACCAGCATAAATGAAGCACAAATGAGATCATTCTGGATCAAACTGAAGCAGGTTAGGGGACTGAGTGACATCAGAATGACTGTGGCTTCTTTCTGGCCACCAGGTTCTGCACAGGTAAATGAGTTTCCACGCGCTTCTTTGTGTTTCAGAGAATGTCTTTTATTTTTGTAACGATCAAACAAAGTCTTACTGTACATCTCAGTTTTAAAAAAAACCAAAAGGCTTTATCGTGTCCATACTGTTACATACTTTTACGTACTGCAGTTAACACCTGATGAGGCACCGCCTCCTATTTTATAACCTCCATTCTAAGCTGTGTGCAGTGGCCGGTAGTTACTTAATCTAGGTGCTTGATGACAGAATAAACAAACCTGCAGTGTAACTAATCAATCAAATAAAGCGGAAATACAAATAATTATTATTGTCATATCAAAATAATTAATTTAATCTTTAGGCTCCAACAATGACCAGTAAAATGTGCTTTAATAAATAATGTATTCTTTAATATTCTTTAATATCTAAAAAATGCTAAAAGCACAAACGAAACTTTTAACAACACAAACCAGCACAGACGACTGAGATTATTTTCCCGGAGTTTTCATGCAGGTGTCATACCTGCTCTGAAATCCAAATTTAAGTCTAAGGAATAACTGAATATTCTGAACGAATATTCAACGACTTGTACAATAGTAACAAATGAATTTTGGAGTGGTACTTCAGTGAAGTTTACACAAAAATACAAGGGGGTGACATACTTTTGGCCAACACTGTAGCTACACTGTAGTGCCTCCTTGTGATAAAAATACACAATAATGTAAACCCTTAACAAAGCCTTGTTAACAATGAGTGCAACGTGTTATAAGTTAAGTCTGAAACTGCCTCTTTGCTGGTTTAACGTGTCAGTTTCTCTTTAACAGCAGATGAATCAGGATAAGTCTTGGCTCTTATATATGCAGCAGCTCATTAACATGCTGATCTTCATTAGCTTTTACCTGTAACACACCTGACAGCAATGTGTTAGCAACAGTAATGATGTGTTAATTATAGTAAAGGAAGCTTCATGAATGAGCTTCAATTATCACAATGCTTATTTAGCGTGACGCCATTAGCGGGATTTTTCATGATTCNATGAATGAGCTTCAATTATCACAATGCTTATTTAGCGTGACGCCATTAGCGGGATTTTTCATGATTCTTTAACGTTTTAGACTGTCAGCTGTCAAGTGTGTATTTTTAGTATTTTTCTTGCATTATTTATTGCAGCTGGACTGGTACAGAGCAACAGCCAGCTAAAGAAAACAAAAGAATGAGCGCGTCGACCTGAAAGTTCATGTCAAAAGGCACAAAGCGCTCAGCAGACTCATGAAGGCCTGACGTGATCAGCCTCTGAAATACAGTGTCCTTCTGATGTCACTCATATGACAGATACATCACGCTTGATGGAATGTACGAGCATGGCGTGCTGTGATCCGCTGAAACCAGCAGCACGTTATACACGGCAACAGTTGGTTTCAACGTTCATGTGATTCCCTCCTTCGTTAGCCCACGTTAAAACTGCTGCAATATGCATTTCAGTCATGTGTAGTAGTGTGTGTGTGTGTGTGTGCCAGAAAGAGATAGTCATTGTCAGAGGCCACACCCCCTTCTCTGGAAGACATGGTTGACTTGTTTTCCTGGGGTGTGTTAATTAGGTTTAGTAATAAAGTTTGAATGGTTCTTGGTTTGTCTGTTTGATGACAGCATTAAATAAACAGATACAGCCTGCAAACGGGGAAACCTGCTAACGAACAAACCCAGCCACAGATAAAACCAGCTACACAACAGCTGCACACGTCTGGAAACAGACCAATTTAACAAGCCCAGCCACACACACGACACAGTGACGCCATCTTTGTGTTTTTTTAAATAGGAGTCCAAAGGGTTTGCTTTACATTTACACTCATATTATGATGCCGTTCTTCTTCCATGGTTTTGTCTTCTTCGTGTCTCATGTCCACTTCCCAGCATCAGCAAAACATGACCTCGTTTTAAGATAAAACTCTATTGATGCTCCGTGGGGTAAATTCACACATTACAGCAGCACAAAGTATTAGAAACAATATAACTTAGCTGGAAAAAAAANATATATATATATATATATATATATATATATATATACTATTTACATTGCAATGGCAGACATACAGCAGCAGACATTTATTTACAGCATCTATGCAGCATAACAGTAAGAATATTTCACATAAGAACAGAGCAGCAATTATATCTTTTTTTTAGACTTTGCATATAATAATAATAATAATAACTTTATATAGCACCTTAAAAACAGAGTTTACAAAGTGCTTTGACAGACAAAGCAATACAATATAACAGCAGCAACCAAGCAGACAGGCAAAACATGTAATGATATGTAACTGTTGTGTTAGTTACATATCACTTTTTTATTTTATTGAAGAAACAATATACAAACATCAGACATCATATATACTTTAACTACTTCATAAGTCTAAATATACAAAGATGACCATGTTATGTTATAACATTATAACATAAAAGATGTACATGTCTTTAAAAAAAACATCCAAACAGGTTAAACAGTTTTATCCTTTTTTGCTTTTAGTTCATTTTAGTGAATCAATGTCCTAATTTATTTCAACTTAAAAACTATTAAATTTAGGGCAGAGTTTGAAAATTTTGGTTTATGAATATGGTATTTTGCAAGTAAAACAATCAAATTAACCGTATTCTTAAAGGGAAATGAATCATTATCAAAATAATACAATTTTTACAACTTAGTTTAACATTACAAACTTTAAATCCTCTAAATCCGACCAAAATTTGATAGAGGATTAGCAACTATAAAATAAATGTATTAAATATTCATCCTCATTCTTACAAAAGGTGCACACTGGATCTTTGTCTGAAAATCTTGCTACCCAACTGTTACAAGGATATATGCTGTGTAAAATTTTAAAATGTTCTTTTACTTTGTCTGAAATACAGAATTTAAATGGAATTAGCCAACCTTTTTTTTTTTTTTTTTTTTTTTTTTAAATGATGCCATCAATTAAAGCATTCCAAAAATATGTTCCTCTGGATGAAATTTTCCTTTATTCGTCAAAATTTTTCTAATGAATTTATTGGTGTGTTTTGGATCAGTAATATGAACACCTTTAATTTTTTTTAACAATGGCATTGTTTTATTTATTTTTTGGTAACACAGATGATTTTTACTAATTTGTTTTAAACCAGAAAGAATAGCTTCATGCGCAGACGTAACGTATGGGAAAAGCTTTGGTTATCAAAAATGTCTCATAACTTAAAATATCCCCCTGTTTATCAAACATGTCTGAAGCAAACAGCATGCCATTCTCAATCCAGTGTTGCTATACAGCAGGGATCCCCAACTGGTGGCCCGGGGGCTAAATGCGGCCCACGGGTCCTATCTATCAGGCCCTCTAAAGACTTCTCAAAAAAAAAAAAAAAAAAAAAAAAGCTTGTACTTTAGTTGCACTTATCTCAGGATTGCATGGTCATAAAATGTCATGCTTGGGAAATGATGGTGATCGGGGGTTTAGTGGCCCTTGGCTTGGCATGCTTGACATAATTTGGCCCTTGGGGAAAACTAGTTGGGGAACCCTGCTGTACAGACTTCTGTTCTTGACAGTTATGTGACAATTGTTCCAAAGAACTTCTTTGTGAGGTAAAAATCAGAGCAGCAGCAGCAGCAGCAGCTGTATCTGATGGTGAACTCCAGTGCACCGCTAACACGTGGTCGCTGTAGGAACAAGCCTAAAACTGCAAATAAATAAATCAATAAAAATTAAAAAGGGGGTAATCCATGAATCTCTCAACTGCTCTTTTATTAAAAACATGAGGAAATGAATACCCCATATATATTTTCATAATAGCTGAATTGTACAAATGGCTGTTGCGTTGTTGCTGTTTGTTTTTGCTGTATGATGCAGCAGCTCTGTGGAGGTGCTCCAGTGGCTGCTGCTGGTTTGATAACGTGCTGCATGAGAGATGGCTGCGGTGCAGACTTGTGTGTTTTATACAGTCAGAAATGCAACGTGAATGCTCTCCAAACATCACACAAAATGCATACAACCATAATGGCTCATAGATGTCGCTGTTAGCACGTTATGCATGAAGCATTTTGTTTATTTATTGCTGTCTGTGTTCAGCTAAAGGAGCCTCCTGTTGAAAAGCTAACCAGCTAGCCATTAGCAGTTAGCCTCCTGGATTGTAGCCTTGTCCACATGTTAGTTATGAATTTACGTAGCAGTATGTTCTGTTTAGTTTCATACAGCAGGCTGCTGTGCTGATGAATGAATATGTTGATTTTATTATTGCAGCGCAGCAATAAATGTTGAGATGCTACAGAAGCTCCAGGTTGTCTGTTTTGATTCAAGTGAGGAAGATGTGGATATAAATGATGTCATAACATTTTAATAAGGGATGCATGTAGACATCTACTGCTTCCCAGTTAAAAAAAAAAAAAAAAAGTCTGCCTCACTGTAGCTGGTTTGAGATGATGATGACTGCGCTAGTCTAACAGTAGTCCGTTCTGATTGGTGGAGGTTTTTTGGCAGGGTTTAACAGCAGATTTGGAGCATGAGGAGTCTGAGCAAAGAAACGACAGAGAGCAAACTGTAAACATTTTAGCTTACAAAATCAATGTGACAACAGGAAATCTGTGCAAGCGAGATTTTATTTGAGTGTGTGCATAACGTTTAGTGCAAAAGTACAGAAAATCTGATTTTGAGAGCAGAGTTTTGGAAAAGGTAAATGTATCTTTATTGTCATGTGACCACAAGTTCATATGAAATTTAGGCTCTGAATTGAAGCCGTCCCTGAGGAGTGGTGGGCAGCCACTGCAGCTCCAGTCTGAAGCCAGGGCTTTTGTAGTTTTGGAAAATTAGAAGGTGAAATGGGAAATCAAGCCTGAATGAGGCTCTTGATTAATGGCTGGAAAATAATAATATATAGAACCCACATATATGTTCGTTACTACAACCAATTTCCAAAACATAAAACTGTATTTTAGTTTTCCTATTGTTTTGTTCAAATCTCTTAATCTTTCTAAAAATCAAATGCTCAAGCGATACACCCACCTTAAAATTCAGTGTTTCACCTTCTAACACTTATACATGATTGTAGAAGTCACGGTCATTTTAATTTCTCAGTGAAAGCCTCTTATCCTGGGAGAATATTTTTATATTTCATGGTGGATACATACATTGCCTTCTATGTAGCTTTGTCTGGGATCAGTTAAATAAAGTTACTTTGATGAAAAATAAAAACTAATAGGTGTGTTGTTCACTGTGATGGATTATGTATCTCAAGCATGGAATGAACTGAAGCCAATGGCAGTCTGGAAGGTTGGAAAAACAATCTAAAATTTACTGCTAAAGAAGTATATTTTGGGAAATGGTTCTCAGTAACATAACTTGTATGTGGGTTGTATACTGTATATTGGGCTCAAACATGTAGGATCGCCTGGTCTGGTCCTTTAAGATCTAAGAATGCACTAACTCTTCATTAAAGAACACACCTGATTAGAATAGATGCTGTCAGGCTGAAAGTTCCTCTGCTGCCAAAAGAAGCCAGAAAAAGTTTTAGATCATACAGCTTAGTGATGAATTTAAATATCCACTCAGGGAAAATATTCATCCATCTTCCATACCTGCTTATCCTGTTCAGGCTGGCGGGGGGGGNGGGGGGGGGGGGGCTGGAGCCTAACGCTCTTTGGAGCCTAACGCTCTTAACCGGCGCTGGCGCTGCTCTTGTAGCTCTTGTTGTCTGCTTGGACTTGACAGGAACGATCAGCGCTGAGCCAGTCTACAAATCTTCATCACCACAGTGATGCCACCGTTTGTGAACAGGGCCTACAGGTTCGTTGCTGGCCCTCCTTTGGGCTCCTCTGGCCACAATGTGGTGCATCTGCTTCCAACTTACAGGGCTGCACTACAGAGGAGGCGTGGAGACACGGGAGGTCCAGAAAGACGACAGGGCTGCTTTGGTTGCATCCACTGGTCCATTTTCAATAACTTTTAAGCTTTAGGCATGATCAGGATCTACTGTATGAGGATGAGTTTTATCCACTGATCTGGGTCTTGGCTTTAGTAATGAGTATTGACTTATATTTTTCACTAACTTGATTGATACTCGTATTTGTTGCATTTGTGTGTTTTTATTCTAGCCGTGTTTTGTGTTATGTATGTTGATGCCTGTGCAAACAAAATTTCCCTTGGGATAAATAAAAAAAACTCAACTATCCCAGCAGCCATTAAGTGAGGTCAGGATACACCTGGACAGGTCACAGCCAATCACAGGGCTGACACACACACTCACACTCATTCACATCTATAGTCAGTTTAGAGTTTCCACTTCACCTAACTGCTGCTCCCATCAGCAGAAATTCTGATGAATCTATTCTTAAGGTGGTGATTCCACTTTCACCTAGCCTGTGTTTGTAGGTGGGAGGAAACCCACACAGACATGGGACACCATGCAAACTCCACACAGGAAGAACCCAGTCAGACTCGGACCCTTTTTTGCTGACCTGCAGTGAAAATATGAGGTTGAGAATAAACCACACACTTTTACACTTCCTATATTCACAGACATCAATGACATTGTGGAAAATTTAGATTTCAAGTGATTTTCATTGTACCTGAAGCTGTACCCCCCCAAGACACACACACACACGCATACACGCACTCTAAACCCTCAAACAGATGCACACACTCATCTGTTTCATTTATCAACATGCTTCTTTAATATTTCGCCTGACAAAACGCTCGCCTTGTTTATGAAGTCAGACTGCTGTCTGTGCTGCACGGCTGCTTTGAGCTGGGTGATTTTTGACGGATGAGTCTGTTTGCTGCTTTTGTTGGGAGACGACAGATTGTGCTCGTTAGTGAGTTTTGATGATGCTGAAACCACATGAGTGCAGCACATCAGAATGTGAGCCCAGTAAAAACTGAAGTCGTGCTAATGTTGTTTCAGCACGTGGAGGAGCCATGCAAAGCCGAGCATCATCGTGATCATCATCAGCCAATCAGACGTTTCACTTAGCTACAGTAGTTATACAAGTTATAGTGACACACACACACACACACTTAAATGATCTGAATGAATCATGATCGCTCAGTGGTGATTTTGACGCTGTAAATAAAATTCCATCAGTCAGTGTTCACGAGTCTGACTGTGTTTTATACATTTCATCTTCATCATATTATTCCCAGACAAGATTTGGGGATTCTCTGAAAAATCATACTTCATATCAGCCAATCTGTGTGATTATCTGTTGCTATATGGATTTTGATGCAGAGCTGGATGTGGTTTTATTAGTTACAGGATTGAAATGCTGTTTAGCTTTACAGCATCAGGTCATGTTAACTCTGTTTCGGCCTGATTAGATCTTTTGCTCACGTATCAGATGTGCATTGTGAAGATGTAAATGGTCATAAAAAGTACATGGAGTCTGATATTTTCTCATCTGTTCTAAGCCACATGCACATGTGGAAATAAGTCAGTTGCCAGTCCAGCTGTGATCTGAATACACAGATAAGAATTTCCTCCTCAGTCTGACTGCTACGTAATCAAATGTGACGCTTCTCTGCTTTATATGAATGAGGTAAGCGATCATTAACACCACCGCTCTCACCAGCAGCAATTCTGATGAATCTATTCTTAAGGTGGCAATTCAGCTGCGTTGTTCTGAAACATTAAAATCGATTATAAAGTCACAGAAAAAGTAATCCTCCTTCAAACATACTCCTGCTTGTGTGCTGCAGGTCCTTCAATGAAAACAATGAAAGCAATGTTTGCTGATGAATTCTGCACGTCGGCTGCAGAGACTGAAATCTTCTAAAGACACGGACAGAGAAGAAACTGGAAATACTAAAATCTCTGCCGTTAGATGGAACTGTTCAGACTGTTTGGCTCGGAGGAAAATGCAGGAGGTAAGATTCCCCTCGCTTAACTTTAACAGAACAGGAAGGGTCAGATTCATAACGGGCAGGGATTTATCATGTCGATATGGGCAAATATCATCACGCGACCACGTTCCCTCATTCATAAACATCTCTTACAGCATCTTTTAGCGTTTAGATTTAAAGAGGCATTACTACAGTATTTCCTTATTTACACGACAGGAAGTGATTCATAAAACACACTGACACATTGAAATTAAGACAAGTTTGAATCTGGTCATAAATTTCATCAGTATGAAATCTGAAGATGTTTCAAACTGTATTTGCCTCACGTGTGTTAGTGATCAATAACTTTGATAGATAAACTCATTAGCCAATCAGTCATTTTTTAAATGGTGGCTTTTGATCTGATCTCACATATTCTGGTGGCGCTCAGTTTATTCATTAAGCCTCATCTGCTGCACTGTGCATGTCCCCCCCCCCNCACACACACACACACACACACACCACCCTTCACTCTCCCATCACCCACACACACACAGCAGTCAGTCACACTATGCAGGTTAATATGCATGTTTAGCTGTTATTTTAGGTCTTTTAAAGTGCGTAGCTCTGAAGCAGAATTTGTGTTTCTTTGTAATGTTGCTTTAACAGCAGATGAATCAGGATAAATCATGCCTCTTAAATATGAAGCTATTCATTAACACACCTGAGACACACCCGACAGCAGCGCTACCTTAATGTGACACGGTGCTCTGATTAATGTGAGAGAAGCTTTATGAATGAGCTTCAATTATCACANACCTTAATGTGACACGGTGCTCTGATTAATGTGAGAGAAGCTTTATGAATGAGCTTCAATTATCACAGTGATGCTGTAGTTAGCATGCTTTTTTTAATGAATCTGAATCTGAATCTTAATGTTTACACGCCTGAATAAACTGATTTACAATCTCATAATCTAGGTGTGTTATTAGTTATTTATTTTATATCAAGCCTTCTGTCCTTGTTCTGTCCACAGAAACAGCTATGGACAGAACCATGCTTGTCTTTTTAAAGTGAATGTTATCAATGTTAAATCACCAGGAAAGAATCAACACTGATTCAATTTAGTTAGTTCTACACAATGTTCATGTAACGGTGCTTCTTCCTGATCTCTGAAAGAACAACATTACATTATTGCTGTATTATATTACTCTGTGTGTATTCCATTAATAATGTGTAATTAAGTTCCTACAGTCATATTTGTAAATTCAGTGAAGTTTTAAAAGTTTTGTGTTTAAGTGTATCAGAATAATCAAATCGTGGTGAAATTTCCTGATGCATCGAATCGTTCCCCAAATATTCATAATCAAATTAAATCACCTTCAGGCCAAAGAGTAACACCCCTGGAGGACACACATATATATGTACTGTATGTATGTATGTATATATATGTGTGTGTGTGTGTGCGTGTGTATGTTTATATTTATGTCAAACAGACGTATTCGTGTGTGACAACANTGTGTGTGTGTGTGTGCGTGTGTATGTTTATATTTATGTCAAACAGACGTATTCGTGTGTGACAACAGGCTTCATCCACTTCTACTACACACTGATCACATGACCAAACCACGGATCCTGACGGAAAGTCTTGGTGATAAACTCCCACACAAAATCTCTGAAATAACAATATTTCAGAGATTTAAAACACATATGTTCAGCACAACATATGGAATATCTTGCTGATCACTATCAAAGGTTCATTCATGTGATCCACCAATCCATATTCTATCCAAATCCAAATATCTATCCATTTCTATCCAAATATCCAAATTCATATCCTAAAGCATATTAATGCTCATAAGAGATTTAACCTGTTGATTTTAAGGCTGTGGGATCTAAAGTATTTTCATTCAAGTTGGCTTTCATTTGCTGCATGATAAAAATCATTATTTATTAGACAGGACGACCGATTTTGGCTGAAAATTTTAACATTTCTGCCAGTTTTCTTTTTGTTTGTAGAATATTCCATATTCTGGAAAAACAATTCTTAAAACAAATCTGCGAGGGGCAAAATTCAAAGAATAAATCTTTTAAGGTTTTTGGAGAAAAAAACCTTTATTTCTAGTAAATTATTGATTCTAAAAAAACATAGAAAACAAAAATGCCAAAAATATGAAAAGAAATCAAGAAATGATTTATTCAGCAAAATCTTAAATGATTCTAGATTTTAAAAAAAAAAAAAACTTGATTCAGGAATTTTAAAAAAATAGAGAGAATAAATTCTAGAAAAAATATACTGAAAATGAGGTTAATGACACCGTGACCTTTCCTCTGGAGCCCTCATGACAAACTACAAAAGAACAAAACAAATGAAAGTAAACTTGTCAGTATTTTCTGCGTTGTCCAGCACTTTTGTTGTAAAGAACCTGTGGAGATAACTGCTGGTGTGGAAAACAGCATATACAGTCAGCTATGTACTAACACACTGTTAAATTAAAAACTAATTCACATTTTTTACTGCACCTTGTTGGCTTCCATACAGTCAGCCAAGTCTCTCTCTCTCCACGTGCGTCGCCTAGATAAAGGGACATAAATTTAAATAAACAGATGTAAAAACGTAAAAATCAGGATGGAAAACACAGCTAGCAGGTAGAGGAACTGTTCTGCATCGCTGGTTTTATGGTGCCAGACTCGTAAAAATTCAACATGTGAGTCTTGAAACGTGGATGGCTGAATCTGACCTTTGACCCCTGATAGCAGCCTGACCTTCCTGCATTCTGCTTCCCTTTGCTTCCACCACTGCAAACAGCTTCTCATACCCAGAAATATATGCGAGTCTTCCACAAAGGCAAACCCTGAGGCGTCCGAGCTTAAACTCTGACATTTGACCCCTTCATGCACTTGCTGCTGTTTAAATAAACCAACATGGCAGAGGGCAGCAGAGGTACAAGAACACAACTTATTCTCAGAGACAGGAAGTAGACTGTGTTTCTATCCTTTTCATGTTGTTAAATGTATTCTAGCACAGAAATAGAAAGTCACTGCAGATGTTCCTCGGCTCTCTGTGGCGACAGTGAAATAAATTAATTGGGATGCCGCTTCTTTTCTGCAGTTCAATTCTCCATAATTTTCATTTTATTTTACATGCAGTGAAACTGAACACAATTTCATGGACAGATAGTTTTGTGTAAATCATTGTAATCCAGCAGGATCCATGTCTCTTGTGGTGACAGTAGCATTCGGTGCTACAGTCTGTACTGAAAGTATTTTTTCCTATTTCAAAATTGGAACTTTAATGCACCATAGAGGTGGAAACCTTATATTGCAGAGAAGGTAAATGTGGCTTTGTGGTTTCATTTTGTGCATTCTGTTTGCTGTTTGTTAGCCATGTTAGCTTCAGATTAGCAATGTGAAGGCACCACAGCAACTTGCACATCACTGTTTTTATGCCTTGTCAAGTTTCCTGAAAATGTTTCTGCTTCTGTTTTCATTCTTCCCTCTCTTAAGCTTATCACATGTTTCTGAGAAAGAATTTCTGACACAATATCCGTGGAGGTAATTAAAATATTTAACAGAATTTTACTAGGGGTGTAACTTTGAAATATCAAAAAAAAAAAAAAAAANAAAAAAAAAAAAAAAAGTTTAGTATAATGTTACAAAACTAAAAACTATACATTATTCTCTGCCTCTCTTCTTTAGGAGAAGAGAGAGAGAAGAATGCACAGAATTAAAGGAGCACTTTGGAGATTTCTTGTGAAAGCAGGTGACGTCTACTCAAAAAGTCATTAGATTTGTTGCTAGGCTCTTTTTAAAAAAAAAAAAATGCAAAAGGGGTCTCAAAAGTTGACAAATCCCCTAAGGCAGCAACTCTGAGCAGGTAGCAGGTTGTTACTCATAGCTCGATTGTGTAGAAAGAGAAGATAGAGAAGGTCAATATGACTGTTGGGTTCATTTTGTTTTCTCTGTTGTTAGTAATGTTATCTTCAGGCAGCAGGTTGTTAGTCATGGTTACAGCCTGGTTGTGTAGACATGTCTTTTGGGTTATCAAAAGGTTTTTTTTATAGTCACTGTTTTATTTCAGTGTATGGATTTTCAGTCAGGTTAACTTGTGAGAGTTAACCTGGTTGATTGTGAATGCTAATAGAGGTAGCGTGATTGCTAACTAGTTGGTATGATATATACTAGGTACACTACAGGCCAGAAGTTTGATGCCAGATTTTTAAAAACAAAAATCATCAATACACTGTTTTACAATTTATTGCACAGGAAATGACAAAAATACATAAAGTAAATGNATCATCAATACACTGTTTTACAATTTATTGCACAGGAAATGACAAAAATACATAAAGTAAATGTAAGTAATTAGTTTTGAAGAAGAATTAGTCAACAGTAGCTCATCATGTAGCCACTCTGCTGATGTGTTTAACATTCTATTCCTGCTGTCTGCCTTCTCCCACATCATTTAGGATTAATGTGGTACACAGTCTGCTCATGTTGCTGCTCTGCATGTAAAACATGGGGGGGGGTCAGTCATGCTGTGGAGGGGTTTTGGGGGAGAGAGACCTGGAGACTTGGTCCAAGTTAAAGGAATTATGAAGAAGGAGAATTACCATTCCATCCTTCAAAGACATGATTCCATCTGATTTATGAATTATTGATCAGAATTTTATTCTTCAACAGGAAACGATCCAAAACATTCATCAAAATGAAGCTAAAATTACTTCCATTCAAAAGAGAAGCAAAATGTTTTAGATTTCTGATTGGTCAGAGGAGGTTACTTTGACCAAACCAAAGTCTGAGCCTGAAATGACTTCAGAGGCTTTGATGTGACTAATTCTTCTTCAAAACTAATTACTTACATTTATTTTATGTATTTTTGTCATTTCCTGTGCAATAAATGGTACACTGTACAAACAGTGTATTGATGNTTTTTTTTTTTTTTTTTAATCTGAGGGTGGCCTCAAACTTCTGGTCTGTACACTGTAAAACACAACAGCTCTCTTTAGTTATGTGAACTTATTTCTTCTCTTTAACTCAAAGAATCATGATAAGTTTTGGATGTTGCACTCAAGTCTCTAAGTTTTAGAGAAAGGGAACTTAAAATCATCTGTTGTCTTGACTATTAGAAAGTTGAATACTGTTGTCAGTGTTCATTCAACTTACTTTTATAAGTTCTCAGGTTTAAAAAATTAAAAAAAAAATGGGAAATCAAAAAAATTAAGGCGCCATGAATTTTTAGCTGGGAAACTCAGCTTTGTCATATCATTGCACCACGAAATGTAGTACAAACCAACTTAAGATAATCGATAAATGACATAAACACATATTTTGCTACACTGTAAATCCCAATACTCCACTCAGAAAAGCTGAGTAAGGAAGGAAGGTTTTTGAGTATTCCTTAAAAACCTTGCAAAAGTTAATATAACTCAACTATTGCAGGAGTTTAGGGGTTTAGAGTACTAATGAGCAATTGTTTTGAATTAAATGATACATGTGACTCTGCTCTGATTCTCCCAGCATGCCTTGCAGCATTGTTACATGCTTTGAGTTCTAGTTCTGTTGGAAATATTTCTGTTGTAAATATCTGTTATAATCCTTTTTGTGAATGTTATAGCTTTGTGAAAGTTTATTTGTTGCTGTAGCAGTTTGAGTTACATTTGAAATGCTTTCTACTTTTTGGTGTGTAACCATCAGAAAGAGTGTCTTTTTTGTTAGTGACCTCCCTGCTGCATTCTGCTGTCAGTTTCTGATTATATCATTCTCTTGTTGTTGAAGCTTTAATAAGCTTTAAATGAGGGACTTTTCACTCAGCAAAGAGTTTCACTTTGTTCACTGAGCAGTCTTCCTCTACACTCTTTACACACTGATAGGTGTGTGAACAGGGCGTTCCTGCAAAAGAACATTCAATGCTCAGTGAGCCACACCTGCATAAATAAAGGCTAAAGTTTAATTATTAAGTTTGGAAACTCAACATTTTTTAGGTAGTTGGTTTCCTCAAATTTTTTGAGTAGATTGAACTAATTTGGGTTTACAGTGCAGGAATTTACATTCACTTGACCTAATGCAGTAGGTTTTGTCTCATGGATAATGAGAAATAATTCATTGTTTTAACTAAGATAATCAAGTCAAATAAACTATTGTTCACGAGTTGAATCAACTTTGACAACTTGAAATAACACATTGACACAATGCAAAGGTATTAGTTTAACTAACTTATTCAACTTAAGTTTTTCAATTGAAACAAAGAGATTTTTATGTTGAGTGAACTCACATTTTCAAGGCAGCAAGGGAACTTATGTTTTTAAGTTGAACCACCCTGAAATGCTTTACAGTGTAGCGTACATTGTTGAGAAAGTTACACCTGATGACCCTGAAGACTCTCACCTGCTCTCAAACGTCTATCTATAAATCCAGAAATTTCTGTCTGTAGCACCAACATCTCTAGAACACGGCACTGTATGAAGCTGAAATTCAGCAGTACCCAAGGACATACAGCATCACGTGTGAAGTTGTGTGAAGTTGAGCGGCTCTCAAATTGAGCTGTGCTGGTAAAAAGTAGTCCGCGTGGCAGGATATGCTCCGATCCAGTGCCAGGGTCTCAACCCAACCCTGTACAGCAAACGAAGCTAGCTCACGAGAACGTGCAGAACTAAATTATGGCAGGCTGTGGTGCACACTGTAAAGTCCAGCTCGTTCTGAACTGGCATGTTTTGAACGGGCACTGCACTAGTTCAACTCATAGCGATTCATTCTGTCATAAGAACAAGTTCACTACTTGTCTACAAGCTGTCACCAGAGTCCTCCTCCTGTGCACAGTTACCTGACTGCTTCACCTGCTCCTAATTCCCTAATCAGCCACATGTCCATTGCTGCAGACAGTTCTCTTTGGTCTAGATTCGTCCTGCAAGCATTGCTCAAGCGTTCAGCTATTTACCCGTCGCCTGTTACCTGCTTCCTGTCTGTGAATCTGACCTTGGCCTGCTCCCTGGTTTCTGATTACCTGTCTCAGCCCTTTTTGGATTCGTTAGCCTAGCCTGTCTGCCTTCCTGGTTCCTGTAAGTAAGTCTGGTTTCTGACTGCTGATTTCCTTCCACCTCCACAGGACTTGTTAGTTATCTGATTACCATCTGCCTGCTCTCTATTTTTGTCTCTGTCTCAAACAAAGACTGTTTTTCTACTTTACTAGTCCATTGGTCTGCATCTGAGTCCTCTATCTGAAGCCCCATATGACACTTTTATATTATTCACCTATTTACTAGTTTGATTACACATTTTAAAATTGTATCAAAGGATAAACATATATAGTGCTCACAGAACAAAGAGTTTAAAAAGGCCTGATATTCAGAATATTGTGGCCTTCTTAAGTGAATCACACTACTTCTTTTCTCTGTGCTCTGCCACAGATGCAGACCCTTTCCTTCACTCTACAGGGACTGCTGAACTCGCCATTTACAAATATTTGCAGGTCATCAATATTATGAGTGGTCTCCATAGCAACACTCAGCTTATTGACATTCATGTATTTCTGCCTCACCATAATCAACCCTCACTGCAGCTGCTACAAGCATCTAGCACACACATTGTGAAGTATTTCATCTGGATATTGTCATGAAGTTACTTTGGGCAACTTGAGCATAAATGTCAAACATTGGACCAAAATTCTGATGAAAGACGTTTCGCTGTTCATCTGAAAAGCTTCTGTCATGGATGGGGTGAAGAAGACTCAATTGCAGACTCGCAGACAGGCAAATGTGACTTGTCACATGAAACCAGTTTGATGTCTGAATTCTACAGCTGATCACCGTGAACCATTCAGAGTCCAGAGCTGCTGCAGTATTTCTGGTCTAACAGTCTTGACCTTTTCCTGCTGGACACAAATCAATTGTTAGAAAACCAATAAATCACATGTCAGATGAAAAGCTGTTGAATCTAAATCTTCTACAAATGAGCACATCTGTGCAATTTGTGCAGAGTATCATCACTTTCTGCAGCTTTAGAGGAATCATTTGCACTGCAGATCAATAAACAAGCCTCATTTGTGTTGTTTTACTCACTACAGAGCAAACATGGGAACTGGATTTTTCCCAGCATTAGAAACATATCAGCATGATGCAGGCAATGTGGAGCATGACGAAAATTTGTGCCTCAATTACCAGAAGCAAAATGAAAGCTTAGCATGCTGCAGGGAACTTTAATTTTAGGACAGTCTTTTCAACAGTATTTTATTATCTATGTGGTGAAGTGTACATATATAGTCATTATTAGTTTAAAAATAAAACTGAAATGTGGCCTGTGAGTGAGTCATTAGAAATGCCAAATGACTTTGGCTGAATGTTCCACCATCTCTGAAGATGCCAAATGTGTTAGCTAAATAAGACTTTTCCTGTGTGTATTTGAGCCGTAATGAAGCATTTAGTCTTCATAACACTTGAAACTTCATTAAATGAGAGGATATGCAGCTTGTATTCAGCATACGGCGGCCGACACATGCTGCTAACTGGCATTCAATCCATCATGACCCAACTTTGATGCAGTGTTTAGTGATAATTTGCAATTTCAGTGTCAGAGCGCTGTTTACGAGGCCTCGTCACCTCCAGAGTCAAGAAAGTGCATCTAATGTGTTCTCCAAGAACCCCAACCAGAGCAGAATGCTGCCTGATGCCTTTCAGCTCAGCTGTTCTAACTAAATTAGCCTGAAGGATTCATCCAATTAAAGGCAATTACATGGTTGATCACCAAACCAGAGCCAGAATAAAAGCCTGCAGCTTCATCAGAAATGTTTCAGTTTGTCACAGCTTAAGCAATAAAAAGGGAAAAGAAGTCACTGAATGCAGCACAGCTCTGAGCTGAATGTGTGAGTGCTGAAACAACGAGCCGTTAAAACACCGTTATTCACAGAAAATGCTAAAGGTCGAACCGCCCAGAGAAAGTTGGTAAGTTCCCTCTCTAAGGCTGCTGATCTCCTTTACTCCACTCTGCTCACATTCTGCTGGAAAGAGGCTTTGCCAGAGAAATCCCACTGGAAATTCCATTTTTTTTTTTTCATTTTTTATTTATTTTCCTTCAAACGTATGTAAAAGAATGAGAAGGAATTGAGTGGAAGCGATGGCAGCAGCACTGATGTAGTGGCGTGTGGTGTTTGTGTGCACAGCGGTCCTGGAGATGCATCAGGTTTTAATGTGTTTTGATGATGATGCCATGGAAATCATCTGTGTTGTAGAGCGTGGGGAGGTTCTGTCAGAGTGGTGCAGGAGCTGTCTGTAGGAGGTGTGGCAAAGAGAATTTTCAGTTTTTACAGCATTTGAAGAGGGAAAGATTGCTTGTGGATGATACTTAACATGACTGTCCATCATGCTGCCTCCATCTTTTCTGCATCTCGCTGGTTAATAAAGTCGCTGAGCAGCATGGACACATAAGATCACTCCTGATATAAAACTGCTAAAATAAGCCTGTTAATGTAGCATTAGCAGTTTGTTTGCAGACATTATTCACGTTTGGTTTAATGTGTTTGTTCTTGCTGCAGCTCTACTGCTATTATTCATGTTACACTTTTAGTGTTAAATCAATAAATAATTTGCTGATCGATATGGTTATTGGCTTTATTAATAACAGACAACAGGAAGCCGGTCTCTATGTCTGATAGGTATGCTTCTCCAGCACCACAGGTACAGAAAACAGCCCCAAAGTACACTGTTTATTCATATCTTTATTATGTTTTAAAAACATTTAACACTTGAACATGCTGTGCACCATTTATTTAAAGGACCATACTGGTGATTGTCCGTGTTTGAGCTTAATATATATATATATACACCCTGCCCATAACTTTAAGTTATGGGCAACCAATTTCTAAAACATAAAACCATATTTTAGTTTATCTGTTGCTCAAATCCCCAAAAATTTCAAAATCTTTTTTTTTTATTGAAATGTTTTTATTTTCAAAATAATTATACAAACAAACACACCAACACTAACAACATATAATACACACTAAACAATATCCCTTTTGAAAATAAAAAAAACTAAAAAAAGAAACAAAGAAAAAACAAACAAATATTACGCTATATCGTTTACATAGAACAGAAATTTAGCCCACATTTCATGAAATATTTTACATGAATCATTAGTCTTTGCGATCAGGGCTTCAAAAGATGCATGTCTGTCATTAGTTTTATCCACTCTGTACGTTCAGGCTTGTTTTGAGATTTCCAATACCTCAAAATAATCCTTGCTGCACAAATAAATCCTGCAAGTAGAAGTCCAAAGTCTGATTTTGATGTGTCAGGAGGCAAAAAGGAGCTGTCACCCAGCAAACATAATTGGGGGGATTCAGGCAGTGTCTTATTATACAATCTCCAAGAATTTTAATTATTTTTTTCCAAAATTCTAACACAAAAGAACTGCCCCATATTAAGTAAAGGAAGGTTCCCGTCTCAAGCTTACATTTCCAACATTTGCTATTATCCAACAATCCCATTCTCTGTAGTGTTACTGGAGTATAATACCTATGTATTACCTTATATTGTGTAAATTTCCCATTTGCGTCCCTTACAGACCACCCAACATTTGACACAATATTTTCCCATGTGTCCTTCCCAATCGGACTGTTGAGCTCCCTTTCCCAGATTTTTCTTAGATTCTCACAATCACCATATATAGAGTTAGCCATAACAGAGTAGAAAACTGAAGCTGACTGTGCGGTACTAGACAGACTAAGATATGTTAGTAACATCTAATGTAGGTTCTAAACTTTTGATAAAACTTCTCAACTGCAAGTACCTCCAGAAATCTTCTCTGTCTGTTAAACAGTATTTATCTTTCAGTACTTGAAATGATCTCAACACCTTATTTTCATACAAATCACAAATTCTACATACATTCTTTTTGACCCATGATTCCCATTGAATTGTATGTTTCCCTATTCAAATAAGAGGATTATTCCAAATAGAGGAATATCCTTGTTTATAATGGGATATGTGTAACATTTTGTGGGCCTTTGCCCAAATCTCTCTAGAATGTTGTATAATTGGATTCATATCTATATTTGTATTTATATTTTGAGATAGTACTTCCATCGGTCTAAAGGGAACAGTAAATTCATTTTCCATATAGATCCAGTCTGGGTAAATACTTGCCTTACTCCAATACTTTGATATCTTACAAATTTCAAAGGCCATATTATATAATTCAATATTGGGTAATGCTAAACCTCCCGTTTCTAGTTGTATAAAGTTTTTGTATACTAATATGTGGTATTTTTCCCATTCCATAAAAAAATCCCAGCTCATGTGATTGTATCTTTTATACATCTCATCTGGTATAGTTATTGGAATCATCATTGAGATGTAATTTAATTGAGGTACAACTACCATCTTAATAATATTGATCTTTCCCCATAAACTAAGATTTAATAATTTCCATCTATCTAAATTAGTTTTAATTTTCATAAGAATTGGGCACATATTAAGTATTATATTAGGTAATATCTGGGCACAACTTAATTCCAAGGCAATAAGATACTAAGATAATAAAAATTTTAAACATTCAGGTATTCAATGATCTTCTAAGACTTATGCATAATTGTATAAGTCATTTTAGTCACAGTCATTTTACTTTCTCTGTAAAAGCCGTCTTTCCTGGTGGAGACACAAATCGTCTTGCGTGTAGCTCTGCGTTGGATCAGTTAAATAAAGTTACTTCTGCAGAAACCTAACAGACATGTTGCTCTCTGTGATGGATTATGTAATGTATTACGTTTCAAGTCTATACAGATTGATTTTTATGTCGTACTGGAATGAACTGAAATCAATGGCAGTCTGAAAGGTTGGAAAAAAATTTCTGAAATTTACTGTTAAAGTTGTATATTTTAGTAAATAAAATGTGTATATGGATTGTGTATTGGGCTCAAACATGCAGGTTCGCCGGTATGGTCTTTTAAGTTGTATATGTCCAGCCAACATGTCGACATGTAAATAAATTCAAACAAATATCTCCCAGTTTTAGCCTAAAGATCTGTTGCATTGAGATTTCCCACCTCTACCTGTACCACCTGACTCCCACACCTGTTCTCCATTTCCTGTCATCTCATCCACAGTGTCTCAGACAGATTGTCTCTCAAGTTCTGCTCAAACGTCGCACTCTGAGTTTCTGACTCTCTTCAGCCCTGCTATCTTTGTCATGAACTGTTTGCTGTTGTCTCCCTGCTGGTTTTTGACTGTAATGCTGCGTACCAGATGACTTGGAACTCCAAAATTTCCGACCTCCTACTTGAAAAAACACGTTGGAACGGCACTCAAAGTCAAAGCTCCGACTGGGAAACTCAGACCAAACTTATCTACCCTGACTTACCGAGTATGACATCACGCAACATGGCAGCATCGTGGAAGCGAGCTTTGGGAATGTAAATGATCAGCTAACAGGCAAATAAAGTATTTTTTTCTTGTGTGACATTGAAATAAAAAGGTCAAAATATATCGCCATGGTAACTGTCTATAGTGTATAATAACTGTTTGCCATTGATACGTAAGTGTAAATAATTTCAGAATATTACTTCTCTGCACAAATGTTTAATACTGTGATTGATATCATTGTAAGCAACACAACCAAAACAGTCCTGTAGTCTAACTTTACTTTAGTTAGTATTTAACTTTATCTATTTTATAGTATTTATTGGCATTCAGCCATGCTTTTTATTTACATTTGGCATCGTGGGCACTGGAATGCTTGGAGGTTGGAAGTCGGAATGTTCAACTGGGAAATTCCAACTTCCCACTTTGACAGGAACGCAGCGTTAGTCCGCACCTCGGTTCCTCCTCGCCCTGTAGACTCTGAACTCACACTCTCTGTTAGCGAGCTCGACCTGCTCACCACTCCACTAACTAGCCTCCTCCCACTTAAACTGCCTGCTTGTGTTTCTTTGTGTTTCCATGTAAATCTGAATCTGGTCTTTCTGAGGATGTGTACATGCAGATGTAATGAAGGTTTCATTTTTGCTCAGCATCAAAACAATGGAGGAATGACACTGTTTAAAGGTTGCATAATCGCCATCACTGGCAAGTTAGTGAACCCTTCATAATGTAGAGTAGAGTTGTTGATTATCTTGTTTGGTTTTTGGATCAATGTCACCATCCAATTTCTATTAAAGGTGACGTACCACTTTCTGACCTCCTCCTCTAAAACAAAGATTTCTTTACGTGCAGAATGTCTGTGATGGTTTGAGAGAGATGTTCTCTGTACTCGCTTTTCTTCCATGAAAGAGGAAGGACAGAGCCATGACTTTGCTTTCCTCTCTTTCAGACAAAGTGCTCTGACTTGTTCCGCAGGACGAAGGCGACAGAGAAATCCATGAGGAATCGACTCAGCCGGTCAGTTTCACACCAAGCTGCAGGCTTTTTTCTTCAGGCTGTGTTTTTACAGCTCACAGTGTGATGGAAGTTTTAAAAAAAAATCCATCCACACTCTTTTTGTTTTTTATCTTCAGTAATTGGGTAGATGAACTAAATGTGCTGTAGCAATCAACTGGTATTGATTGATCCTCTGTAATGTTTATTTCAGTCACAGCATGGCTGCACTTTAAAAGTCTGTGGCTGTAAATGAAAGGACAGAGGACATGGAGTTTCACAGCTGTTACTCTGATCAGTGCTGCTGAGGTTCATGTGAGACGTGTGCAATAAAACACCGCCATACCAAGAGGAAGAAGAAATCTGGAATACTCAGACATGTTATTGCTGCAAAATAGTTTCAACACTTGTGTTACTTCCTTCATGTCTGTTCCTTGGCCTAAAGCAAAACTTCCTCCCACTGACCAGACTGACAAAAAGAACAAGCCCTATTTTTTTTAATTTAATAATTCATGTCTCACCAGCAGTAAAATACACATTATATAATTGGATGCAGTAGGTCATCTAAATCAGGATGTTCCACTCGAATCCAAATGTACCAATCTCAAATGTAGAGAAGTTTGAAAGAATGATTTCACATCAGGAAATGCTAGGGAAAAAGGATTTCAGAGCTCCTCATCTCCAGCATAACTCCAGGAGTTTCAATGTGCAAAGGTGAGGCTAGAGATCAACCGTCAGAGTCCAGGGACGTGTTAAGGCCAATATATACTTTATGAGGACGCGAGGATCCATATGACGTAAATGTCATCATCTGCTTATGTCAGAGGTGTACACGTTGGCCTCTGTGCAGACATCCACGTACCTCCAGTTTTTTGTGACTGCATGGATTTATCGCTTCTATCGGACTCCGACTGTGCATGATCTAGAAAAACAATATGTACTTAGAAGGAGGTTGTGAGAAGATCTGTTAGCTATGTTTGTATAATTTATGGCATGATTTTCCTGCCAGATCTATCAGTTTGGGAGCATGATTATAATGCCATAATAATTGGGAAAAGAGTTAAGTTTGTGCAGGAGTAAGTGGAAGTACCTATGAGACCCATTTGTAAAAGCATTGACTTAAAGCAGGCAGGGAATGTGTGTGTTCCTCTGATAACTCCCTCTTGAGCGGCTCTCTGGCTACATTAAACATAACAGACATTCAACCCACGTGTGGAACGCGTCCTCCAATGGGCAACATAGCACAGATGTTATGCTTGTTGCTCATAACAACTGGAGCGACGTAACAAAGAGGAGGAGTAAAAGTAATTTCATTGTCATAAAAAGAAATGAAAGTAGATGCAATTTTACAAAAATAGAATGAGGCTTGTTACAGTTCCAAAATTCAAAATAGAGGCAAACCACAAATCAGGAGGAGGCAAGAGCGGTGCCAAATCAATTTAAAAAAAAAAATAAAAAAAGAATGAAACAAAAAGGGACCTTCATCACCTCTTAGATTTTAGAAACTTTTCTAATAAAACAAAACAAAGCAAACAAACCTCATCTAACTGACAAACTAACTTAAACTTCCTGCAGGAAATGCAGGAAGTACCACAGCTCATCCGTCCCTTATATGCTGCTCAAGCAGAAAGGAAAGCTGTCCTTCATCTCTGCATCTTCTGATCGCACGAAACACGACAGTTTCACGGTAAAATAACTCATCTGTCACTTGGTTTAATTGTAATTTAAGGATGTTTTTTGTCTTAAGGAGGTTTTTTGTCAGCACAGCAGGAGGAGCTGCTGGCTGTGCGGATGCATTCTGCTCAGACACCTTCTTCCTGCAGACCACAGCCTGTCAGCTTACATTAGCAAGCGGAGTGCTGCTACATTTGATAGGGCAGCCAGAAGAAGAACGGCTGCTGGAAATAATGTATCTGGGATGGAGGGACGCTGGTTGTAGACCAGCTGGAGTCCTGGCGGCATCACAGCTGGAGTCCAGTTTAAGCGTTACCCTCCCAGTCTTACCCTAACAAAAAGAGCTTTGCTGACACATTCCCTCTGCTCTGGTGGCAGAATGCTCCTCCACGCCTCCAGCAAGAGCATCTGCATCAAGAAAGAGACACACATTGGGCATCTAAGTGAAGTTGCCCCCCAGCTAATGTAAAATTCTGGGAAAATAGTCAGTCGTTTGTGCTGGTTTGTGCTTTTAAAATGTAGTTTCTGCTGGTAATTGTTTAGATATTGAATAATATTTTACAGGTCATCCTCAAATGGACCCACAAACTAGCATGAACGAAGCCCAAACGAGACCATTTTATGTACAGGCGTAGTCACAACATGAGGCGGTTAATTCCAATTTCCCATTTCTCCTTATTTTTCTGAGTTTTAAAAACTCCAAATTTAATAAGGTATAATTTAATAAGGTCATTACTGCAGGCATAGTCACAATGTATGGTGTTGTTTCCCCCTTATTTTTCTGAGTGTAAAAACTGGCAAATTTGCCAGTTTTTATACTTAGAAAAATAATAAGGGGGAAACAAAACTGCCTTATGTTGTGACTATGTATGTATATGACCTTATTAAATTATACTTTTCCATCAGATTTAGCAATGAAGAAATCATGCTTTTAGCGCTAAATCATCAAATCATACACATACGGATCATCGAATTATATCGAATTATCATACGCATACAGACTTTTATACGGAGCCCGGGAGGTGTCAGGGAGAAAAAAAAATAGTAAGTCATTCCCACGAGTTAGCTAAGTCGTTCGCACGACTTACTAACTCGTTCGCACGAGTTAACTAAGTCGTGCGCACGACTTACTTTCAGTGAACCGGAAAAAGTAGTATCATTTAAAATAAGTTCCAGAGATACCAAAGATATAAGAACGCGGTGTTTGACAGCCAAAAACCAAACTATATCCGTATATTTGCGGCCAAGGTGAAAACAAAACTGTATTGAATCCAAACGATCCACAGTGTGTGTGTGTGTGTGTGTGTGTGTGTCAACTTGCACTCCTGTCAATATTGAAATACGGGAGATTTTCTGGGATATGATACCCCACTCCAGCCCATCCTGATCTTATTCTCTCATCGAAAGCTTTGCTAGCATGACTGTGTTATGTTTTTTATTCCTCCTACGAGAAACTGTTTCAATCAACTTTGGTTCCGCTTGGCTGCAGGTGTTTCCTGGTAAGCGCGCCTCACCGTGTGCCAAAGAATGACCGAAACAACTTGATTGAGCCAATTACGATTGTGTATAACTGTCAAAACACAGGGGATTTATGGGAAAAATTACCAAACGGGAGATGGCGGGAGAGGGGAAAATACGGGAGAAACCCGGGGCAAACGGGAGGGTTGACAGGTATGTCACCGTTAGCTTGTTAGCTTCTGAGCAGTGCAAGAAGCAACTCTGAAGACAGCAAAATTACGTTCTTCTTCCGGTTCATTGAACTGTCAGTCAAGTAACTCATGCGAACTAGTTAGTAACTCGTGTGAACGACTTTTTTCTTTTTTTTTTTTTTNTTTTTTTTTTTTTCTCCCTGACACCTTTTAAAACATAGGGCATACAGACTTTTTTTTCTTGAGTTTTAAAACTAGCAAATTTGCGAGTTTCTACGCACAATGGCTGAAGAAATTGTTTTACTGACAAAGTCTTTTTCCAGAAGGATCTTTAAAGAAAAGCTGGAAATACTGCACAGTCATGTCGCTAAACTCTTTCTAAAGACAGAAAGAAGGATGGACTTTGTCTTCAGATGATGAGCAGCTTTGGTAAGTCTGATGGATTTTTATGTAGCTGGAATCTGTGGAGAAGCCTGTTGAATCTGATTGTGTTATTTGTGTTTTACAGCATTTTTGCTTACTTGCTGGTCGTATGAGTAAATGTGATGGTTGTTGTGAGTTTGTTCTTGTTTCTTTGGTAATGACACTGATTTAGGCTATGCCATGTTTATATGTGATGCAGCATCCTGTCATAATGTGTAATAATGCTACATCCTATTCATGTCTCTGCAGTTAGCGGTAGGTACATGTTGATCCTCGTGTTAAATCACTATTCCACTTGATAAAGGTTACTGTCACTGTGAATATGGGCTGGTTATGATGAATGACAACATCTTATAGCCATAGTGTCATGGTGAGGTTATTAGAAGGTGGTTTAATTGAGGGAGGATAGCTCTGAAGGCCTAGGTATAAAATGCACGGCCTGCTACTGGTCACAGCAGACATCATAGTAGGTTTATAGTAAATCATAGATCTACTATGTAGATACATACATAGTAGATATACAGTATATTTCACATAGTAGATATAGTATTGTCATAGTATTGTCATAGTATTCCTGTGATTTTCTGAAAATAATCCATGTACCGGTAAACATGATATTTATTTCAGCAGCTGATTACCGTAACTGACCAATCACAACAGAGCTTACTGGCCGCCGCAAAATGTGCTGGGTAAGATGTTTAGTCAGGAAATATCTCATTCTAAGGTATGATTTAAACTATTTTCATGGGTAGTGGTAATGGTAGTATTTCCTTCTCTGGGATCAAATCTGAATTTCTCGTGTATAAGCCGACCCCCAATTTACTTTATGAAATTTATAACAATTTATAAAAACTCAGCTTATACTTGAGTAGATATGCTATACACCATGTCTTTGCGACAGAACACGTAACAGAAGTGTGGTTGTTACCACGGCCTGATGGTCTGCAACGTTCATCAGCTAATGATATAAAACAGCATGTTAGTTGAGTAATTACATTGAGCCGATCCAAACAGAAGCTGTAGGAACATGCAGCGTGTGAAGGCTGAGATATTAGATTAGTAGCATGACTGGAGGATGGTGCATGATGAAACCAGCATGAAATGAGATTTCAGAAAGGCGCTCAGCTGAAAATGACTGGCTGAAGTCTCTGTATTTCTTTTCTCATCTGTCATTCAGCTCATGGCATCACGACTTTGTTTGGCTACTTTAGCTTTCTGGTCCGTTAGCCTCAAAAGGCCACAGAGCTGCAGGCTAACGCCTACATTAGTCGACCTGCTGTCTCTGTGTGATGTACTGAGGGATACTGGAGGTATTTCTTCTTCACTGACAAACTGCTGCTCTGACATTTGAGTTAGCAGTCGTGTATTCATGCTTCACCTTTTGAAGGCACGAAAGAAAAATGTCAGACATTTGCTGTCCCACATCCCAGAGGTACAAAATAACCCCACATACAGGTAGTCATTCCTAAAAATCCTCTCATCGCTCTCACTGTGGGGGGTTTTGGAAGCTCGGAGATGTAAAATGTGTGCTCAGCACTCCGCTAAAGGCTTTGTGAACATAAATGTCATTGTGAGGGATGAATACACTATGTTGTGGTGGAAATTCAATGGTCTGACTTCAGCCAAGGTGAATGGATTCTTTTCCAATAACACTGGTCCCTGTTGTTAATATGCTTCATTCAGCCTCCAGGACAACAGCTGGATGAGGTGAGTTCAATAATGTGCATGACCCATGACCCTCTCAGCAATAAAGTACACATGTATTCATAACTTCATTACTCTCCAGCATTATTTCCCTGTAGGAAACACACCATCTGATGGTGGCTGTACAGAACATCATGCTCTCCTGACCCAACGTGATAACGTCAAAGATGAACCTCATCACCTTCAAGGGGTCGTGACCAAAGAAACCAGGAGTGCATTTAGTCTGAAGTATAACAGGAAGCAGTGGTACTTTATATTGTTCCTGCCTTATATTTCAGAAAGAAACGTGTTTTGCTTCACTACATTTATCTTACAGTAGTTAAGAGTTACTTTGCAGATAAATATGGCTGCTGTTGGGTAAAACTCTTTGTTTCAGCTTGATGACACAATGCAGACATGAGATAATGAGTTTAACACCTAAGCTCCAGATGCTCAATTCCAATTTTATTTGTGTTTTAAATTTAGTTTTATCCCTTTTTTTTTTTTTTGNTTTTTTTTTTTTTTTTAATTGGCCCACATCTGACACATCTGTGTTTGCACAGTTTTGGCCTGAAACACCAGCAACGTGGGTTTGCAAAAGTGCAAATTTCCAAGACAGACATAAACAAAATCCTGCAAAGGAGGAAAATGAGACAGAAATATTTCTTCAAGCTGTTTGTTTCTGAAGAATCTTTAAAGGTCACAAAGATATCATGGTTTCAGATGGAGAAGGAGGATTAGAGCGACGTGTTGCAGCCTGAGTTTCAGAGCAACGTGGTAGCAACCCGACTTGAACATCACATGTTGCTACCTCGGCTCACAGGACATCTGGATGCAAGTGAGGACTCGTGATTGATGGATCCTGTGGTTAAAACTCTGATAATGATCAGCAGGTTAGAAACTTTTGAATGCAGAGAGATACATTCAATATGTTGTGTGTCATCACCAAGACTGTCCATCAGGCGATCACGGTGTGGAAGTGGTGGCAGTTTGTAATTGTTACCACACATGAACATCTGTTTGACACAAACACACATCAGCACATCTGATATAAATAGTATGTCCTCATTTCTGCCGGTGGAGAGTGAGTGTTGATTGTTCATCATTCATATGCAGATAAAGCAGAAGAGAGTCACGTTTTATTACACATAAGCGGAATGGAAAGGAAATTCTGATCTGTGTATTTAGATCTCAGTCACATTGACAGATATTTGATATGCATCTGATTAAAGGACCATACCACCATTTTGCATGTTTGAGCCTAATATATTCAATTTTCATACATGTTGCTTTATTGACAATCATTTCTCAAAGGATAAAACCATATTTCAGCTTTCCTGATATTTTGCAAAATCTCTTAATCTTTCAAAATCAAATATTCAAGTGATACACCCACCTTAAAAATCCGTGTTTCTCCTGCTAATAGTTACACAGCCTTGTGAAGTCACGGTCCTTTAAATTTTTCCATAAACACAGGTCTTCTTTTGGGACCATATTCCCCAGTGGAGGCATACATTCACTCTGCACTTTTTATTGAGCTTAAATGCTAAAATTATATCACTTCTAAAAAACCTGAATACACGTCTTGTTGGTAATGATGGATTACCTATCCCAAGAACGTTTACAGTATCAACAAGTTGATTTTAATAGCAGAATGAACTGAAACCAATGGAGGTCTGGAAGGTAGGAAAAACATTTTTAATTCACCGTTCCAGTAGTATGCTTTGGGAAATGATTGTTAGTAAGGTTACGTGTATGAAACTTGAATATATTAGGCTCAAACATGCAAAAAGGGGTGGTATGGTCCTTTAATTTCCACATATGCACGAGACCCAAAATGGATTTAAGAATATTTGATTTCATGAGGTTTTTTTTTTTTTTTTTTNGTTTTTTTTTTTTTTTTTTAATCATCTTTGCAAAGCATATCTGATACTTGCCAGATGTGAGTATTCTGGTGGCTGGTGTGTGGCGTTTAAATGCAGCCTGACCTCATCTGAAATCCTGAACACCGCTAAAGCTGGAGATACGAGGTTTTCACACAGTGACACAAGTCTACTCTTCATCACAGAGAAAACATGCTGGAAGTACTTTTTATTTTTACTGAAAGGGTGAGATTTGCAGTAGCTGTGTATTTCTCCACCATGGTATTGACACTTGAAAGTAATAGATCTGAGTATTTTTCCAGCAGATTATTGTGAGGAATCAGAATTGAAACATTTAAATGTTTGTGAATGTCAGACACATCAACTCTGTGTTTGGAGATTTGCAGTCATTCTTTTAATTATAACTTAATTTAGGGTATAATAAGTGTGAATATGTTGTGAATTGTGAATCTATTTTAGTTACTGTTCATCGTAACGCTTGTTAACAAGTATAACAGTTAATTAGCATCCAACGCATGATTTTATAATTGACTTCATTTCATAGCCAAGTTATTTTACTACCAGATATACTTAAGTATAAGCTGAGTTTTTATTACCAGATTTCACAAAGCAAATTGGGGGGTTGGCTTATACATGAGATCGGCTTATACTCAAGTATATATGGTAATTTGCTGCTGAATAGGCACCAATCAGAAGCCTGCTGAAAGACATCAGGCAAAGGCTGGACTAAACCAGCATGTCATGGATTTTGAGGAATGCCTTTGAGGAGGAGGAGGCAGGCTGCCCCTCCTCCTCCTCCTCCTCCTCCTCCTCTCTGCTCCTTCTCTCTGCTCCTCCTCTCTGTTTCTCCTCTCCTCTCCTCTCCTCTCTTCTCCTGTAAATCCTGCACGTTAGAGAAGTCGAGGTTTCATTAGATCTGTTTCCATTAGTGCTCTGTGATGCAGGAAAGAGGAGAATGGACTCATTTGTTTTAACAAGCAGACGGACAGACAAATTTATTGTATAGCACATTTCATATACAAGGGAGACTCAATGTGCTTCACATAAAACATGTTAAAAGAAAAACAAAACACTTTCAGACACATTCGAAATATAAACATGATTTCAAAAAGAATGCATAAAAAAGACATTTAAGAATAAAGTCAAAACTTATTTAAACATTTAATTTAAAAGACTAAAATCAGAAAATATTTATCAAGTACAATTAAGAACATCTAAATGATAGGTTTACAATTTAGCAAAAAGCTATGGTGAACGTGAACTCTTTCAGTCTGGATTTAAAAGTAGTCAGAGTTGGAGCAAACCTTAAATCATCTGGAAGTTTATTCAGACGAAGCAGACAAGTTATCAGCATTCATGAGGCTTCCTCCATGTTTATGTCTTCAGTTAATGAGCAGAGAGAGCACGCCACGCTGCTGAAAGCGCTATGATGTGAAGCTTGATGAAGGTGGGGGAATGGAGGCGGTCGTTTGGTCTGGCTGGGATGGATGAGGCATACCAGTGTGGGCGATTGTTAATTACTTAAAGGACCACGCCATCTATTTTTGCATGTTAGAGCCTAATATATTCAGTTTTCATGCATGTTACATTACTGACAATCATTTCCCAAAGGATAAAACCGTATTTCAGCTTTCCTGATATTTTGCAAAATCTCTTAATCTTTCAAAATCAAATATTCAAGTGATACACCCACCTTAAAAATCCATGTTTCTCCTGCTAATAGTTACACAGCCTTATGAAGTCACGGTCCTTTAAATTTTTCCATAAACTCAGGTCTTCTTTTGGGACTATATTCCCCGGTGGAGGCATACATTCACTCCATGCTTTTGATTGCACTTAAACGCTAAAATTACATAACTTCTAAAAACAAAAACCTGAATACACGTCTTGTTGGTGATGATTACCTATCCCAAGAACGTTTACAGTATCAACAAGTTGATTTTAATAGCAGAATGAACTGAAACCAATGGAGGTCTGGAAGGTAGGAAAAACATTTTTAATTCACCGTTCCAGTAGTATGCTTTGAGAAATGATTGTCAGTAATGCTATGTGTATGAAAATTGAATATATTAGGCTCAAACATGTAAAATGGATGGTATGGTCCTTTAAGTCAATTTTATGTTTGGGTCACATAATTTGCATTTGTTCCATTAACTTTTCTGTAGACTTTGTTATATTATTTTACAGCTTTAAGTTGTACAAAACACTAAACATATTAAAATTAAAATGCCCATCAGTAAATTTGAGAATTGATGTGTTCATTTATGCATTTGAGGGCCTTTGGATCATCTGGTCTCAGACAGCAAGATACATGACACGCCTGCAAGGAAATGCAGTTTAAAAACAAAAAGCTACATCAATCAAATCAGTGGATTCAAAATCTCATCCATTACTCAGGGATCAAAGTTAAACTATTCGTCCTGATGGTGGCGCTGTAACAGCCACTTTTACATTTTGGCTTACAACATTTGAGTAAGTCATAGAATCAAAGAGTTGTTTTTTGTTTTTTCTAGATTCCTTTATTCTATACATGATAGCCCTGCCCATTTTCCACCTGACTAGATTTGAATTTATTCCAAAACAGTATTTTTTTTTTTTTTTCATATCTCCTACAATTTTGTCTCAATCATCACAAAATTTCTGGTTGTAGAATGTCTGGACCAAGCTGGAAAAATTTTTCTCAGTTTATTTTATTCTTTACCATTTTGCTATAATAGGCTTTGAGTCTGTTGAGTCTGTGTGGGAAGTTGCAGGTTCTGGGTCAGAGATGTTGTGAGATCAGCAGCTGTGACAAGATCCCATACCAGGAATTGAACCCGGGTTGAAAACCAGGAGTCTTCACCTCTAGACTCTATGAGACATTAACTTCAAGTTGAGTAAGTTCCCTTTAATAAATGGGCGTGGTCCATGTCTATCATACACAAGAGAAAAAAAGTTCATCACCTGCACTTCTGGACAGCATCGCTTTCTGATTATACATCAGGAGAAGTGAGGCTGAGAGGTGAACAGATGGGAGTTTGTGGGAATGAGCAGTATGAACAGCAATGAGCAGCATGCACAGCAGTGAGCAGCAATGAGCAGCATGATCAGCAGTGAGCAGCATGAACAGCAGTGAGCAGCATGAACAGCAATGAGCAGCATGATCAGCAGTGAGCAGCATGAACAGTAGTGAGCAGTATGAACAGCATGAGCAGGATGAACAGCAGCCAGCAGCATGAACAGCATGAGCAGCATGAACAGCAGTGAGCAACATGAACAGCAGTGAGCAGCATGAACAGCAGTGAACATCAATGAACAGCAGTGAGCAGCATGAACAGCAATGAACAGCAGTGAGCAGCATGAACAGCAATGAGCAGCATTAACAGCAATGAACAGCAGTGAGCAGTATGAACAGCATGAACAGTAGTGAGCAGCATGAACAGCAGTGAACAGCAATGAGCAGCATGAACAGCAGTAAACAGCATGAACAGCATGAGCAGCATGAACATCTATGAGCAGCATGAACAGCAGTGGACATCAATGAACAGCAGTGAGCAGCATGAACAGCATGAGCAGCATGAACATCTATGAGCAGCAGTGAACGGCAATGAGCAGCATGAACAGCAGTGAGCAGCATGAACAGCAGTGAACAGCAATGAGCAGCATGAACAGCAGTGAACAGCAGTGAGCAGCATGAACAGCATGAGCAGCATGAACAGCAGTGAGCAGCATGAACAGCAGTGAACAGCAGTGAGCAGTATGAGCAGCATGAACAGCAGTGAACAGCAATGAGCAGCATGAACAGCAATGAACAGTGAGCAGCATGAGCAGCAATAAGCAGCATGAGCAGCATGAACAGCAGTGAGTAGCATGAGCAGCATGGAGGATGAATGTTCACTATGAGTCGAGTGTCTGATCACCTGCAGCTTCTCCACCGCAGACAGGATAGAGAGAACACCATTCACCTCTCTCTCTCTGAAATCATTCAAACACAGGATGTTGTTTTCCAGAAAGTACTCCTGATTGGCTGATGAATTGATGAAAGAATGGGAGGCAACTCAAGCATTCAGCAGCTCTGCTCCATGGAAGATCTGCTCAGTGCTATCATCCATCCTGTAAAATGTTCAGTCTGAGCCTGATGAACTCTGTTAAAAACACATGGCAAAGTGAAAATATGAACTAAACAAGTCTCTCTACACCACTGCTTCACTGCTACATTTACAGATGTACAGTTAGCTTGTTCCTGATGATCATATCATCATCATCCAAAGCAAGATGTCTCATACCTTTTACTCCTACGTGTTTTGGTTTATTTCCATCAGAACAGCGTCTGTTTGCTGTTGGTACAGTTTGTTTGAGCAGCAACTGACCACTGCAAACAACATAACCACACCAACTACCAACTATTGATTAATCAATCTATCTACATCAATCTATTGATCTATTGCTTGGTCTAGAAGCAGAGATGTAGGTGTGTGTGTTTTTAACGTTAAGTACACTCCACCTTTGATGATCAAACCAAACGGATGCTGTTAAAGCATCCGTTTGCATCAATCTTACCTGAACACTTAACAGTCTTACCTGTATCAATCTTACCTGAACACGTGTTCGTGTGCTTGTATGCTCTCAGCATGTTGCTCCATTCTCCTGTTCAGCGTGTGAAGGCAGCACGTCTTCTTCACATCATGTGAAGCAGCATGTGGTTTTCCACACGTTGTCTCTACATCAGATTCAGCTTCTGCTGTCATAGTTTTCTTCATGGATCAAATGATGCTATGAGTTAGAAAGGATCCACATTCATCTTTGTTACTCTGATCTACTTTGACACCATAGAAACTACTTCCTGTTTGGAGTTTCTTTCTGACCAATGAGCAGAGAGAGTGTTGTCACATGACTTTGTTGATAGATTTTGGGTTGATTGGATGTTTTCTTGTGTGAAATTGAACCAAACTAAACGATAAATGGAACAACTCAGTCCCTGATTCAGACCAGAGCAAACAATCTGCAGACTGGAAAACCTATAGATTGTTTACTTCTTCTGTCATTTGTAATTTGAACTAGTATTTAAAGGTAACTAGTTTAAACTACCATTACAATGAATTTAAACTCTCTGATTGAATGTATCTTTACAGCTGACATTATTTTATGTACGCAGTCTTTGGCTTTATACTAATGAAACACGTTTTTACAGGGTTTTGTTTCCGACTGATTCAACTAGTTTCATGTTCATCCAAGTCTTGGAAGTGCCAGTCATTTAACAGTCAGTGCAGCAAATGAAAATGAACAGCACTTTCACTTTCAGAACCACGACCACCTGAAAATCTCCTGCTGCTGATCCTCTGTGACCCCACAGCTGAAAAAATAAACGGTTTCCATCTGACTGCCACCAGCGTTTCTCTGCCTCCAGAGAGCAGCCAGCAGAACAATATTAATGGTGACTGTTAAACTCACTGTACTGTGTCAAACACTCTGAGGAGGTTCATGAAGTGCTGAAATAAACTGTGTGTGTGTGTGTGTGTGTGGAGAATATGCAGAGCCTGTTGTTTTCTCGTTACACCGAGACTCATCACGGTCAGCGAGTCTCCTCTCCTCTCCTGCTCCTCTGAGGACTTCCTCTGCCGATTCAGGAGGAAATTTACATTTCACTGATTAGCACTGCTAGTTGTTTTTGCTGAAATCCTCTCAAATGTTCTACAAGGTCAGAGGCACCAAAGGCATGCTGGGAAAAGCAGAGACACGGGGGATTGATACACACACTTGAACTGTGATGGTGGACGCTCAGACAGAGCTCACTGAGCCGCAGATTCATAAATTCTCCTCTCCTGATTAAAATCCATAGCCATGATGGAGGTTAAAGGAATATACTGGTGGTTTTGCATGTTTGAGCCCAATAAATACTATCCAGATAAACATTAATTTACTCCCAACCATTTTCTAAAACAAAAACTGCATTTTAGTTTTGCTGTTTTTTTCCCCCAAATCCTCTAATCTTTTAGAATCAAATGTTCAGGTGATACACTCACCTTAAAATTCAATGTTTCACCTGCTAACATGATTGTAGAAGACACAGTCATTTTAATTTCTTGGCAAAATCGTCTTCTCCTGGGACTATATTCCCTGGCGGAGACATACATTTTCTTTCATGTTGGATTGGTTTAAAAAAAAAAAAAACCCCTCTACAAGTTGATTTTAATAGAACTGGAATGAACTAAAACCAATGGCAGTCTGGAAGGTAGGAAAAACAATTCTAAAATGTATCACTCCAGCAGTGTGTTTTGTGAAATGTTGGTAGTAAGTTGTATGCAGGTTATTGGGCTCAAACATGCAAAACAAAGTTACAAGGTGCTTAACAATATAGCTGAATTAACATGCACAATGAAATGACAGTTAAAACAATTTAAGCCACACCATAAAACAAGTAAAATAAAATAAGATAAGCAGATAATAAAATAGTTACAGGAAGGCCATACGATAAAAATATGTCTTCGGACCAGTCTTGAAAGAAGATACTGAGTGAGCCAGTCTGAGGTCCTCCAGCAAGGAATTCCATATTTGGGAACCATCAAAAGATTCCTGTCAGAGGATCTCAGACAGCGACCAGGCTTGTCAAAAGTTAAAAGATCACATATATAAGCAGGTGCCTGATTGTGTAAGGCTTTAAAAACAAGCAATAGGATCTTAAAATCAATCCTAAAACTGACAGGCAACCAGTAAAAGTTAGCGAGAACTGGTGAGATGTGGTCACTAAAAATCAATCCTAAAACTGACAGGCAACCAGTAAAAGTTAGCGAGAACTGGTGAGATGTGGTCACTTCTTCTGGACTGAGTTAAAACCCGAGCAGCAGCGTTCTGAATTAGCTGAAGCCGATGGATATTTCTTTTATACCAGAATACCAGAATAAAGAGCATTACAATAATTGAGCCTGGAGGAAATGAAGACGTGAATAACCTTTTCCAAATTTTTAAAGCTCAGAAAAGATTTAATCTTGGTGATCTGCCTTAGTTGGAAGAAACACGACTGCGTCACCCTGGTCACTTGAGCATCAAAAGAAAGAATAGAATCAAAAATGACCCCAAGATTTCAGGCTTCTTCTTTAATATTATTAGATAAAGAGCCCATACTNTAGAATCAAAAATGACCCCAAGATTTCAGGCTTCTTCTTTAATATTATTAGATAAAGAGCCCATACTAGACATGAAAAACAGAGTAGTATTGTGAAGGCCGGGAGGAGTGAATATAATGATCTCAGTCTTAGAATTATTAAGTTGAAGAAAGTTATTGGACATCCAACACTTGATATCAGACAGGCAAGACATGATGGAGGACAAGTCATTTACGCCAGGTTTTAGCAGGACATAGAGCTGCATGTCATCTGCATAGCAATGGAAAAGAATATTATGTTTACAGATGATTTGTCCCAGTGGAAGCATGTAAATAGTGAACAGCAGGGAGCCCAGAATAAACCCCTGAGAACCCCACAGAAGAGTGGAGCACGAGAGGAGGATGTTTCACCAATCTCTACGGAGAAGGACCTGTTAGCCAANACAGAAGAGTGGAGCACGAGAGGAGGATGTTTCACCAATCTCTACGGAGAAGGACCTGTTAGCCAAGTATGAGGTAAACCAGTCCAGTGCCCTGTCACTGGTGCCAACATAGGAATTTAAACAGTTGACTAAAACATCATGATCAATTGTATCAAAAGCAGAGCTGAGGTCAAGAAGAATGAAGACTGAATAAAAGTCTGCATCTCCAGCAAGCAGCAGATCATTTAAAACTCTGACCAGAGCAGTCTCAGTGCTGTGAAATGCACGAAAACCAGATTGGAAAGTTTCAAAACTCTGATTACCGTTCATAAATGAAATCAATTGGACTGAGACAATTTTTTCTAAAACCTTGGATAAAAATGGCAATGTAGAGCTAGGTCTAAAATTACTTAAAACACAGGGATCAAGAGACGGTTTCTTAAGTAGAGGATAAACTGTGGCATGCTTAAAACTAGACAGAAAAACACCAGAAGACAAAAAGCAGTTGATAATGGCCAAAATATATGGACCCACTGTTGGCAACGCCTCTTTTAAAAACCAAGTGGGGATGCAGTCAGCGCTGCAGGTGGAAGAATTTAAAAGTGTAACAGTGTGGGCCAGGGTTGGCAGGGAGATTTCANTTTAAAAACCAAGTGGGGATGCAGTCAGCGCTGCAGGTGGAAGAATTTAAAAGTGTAACAGTGTGGACCAGGGTTGGCAGGGAGATTTCATCAAACTGTGTTAAACTAAGAGGATGGACAGGATACTGTTGTAAGTTCCCTAGAATCAGCAGAAATGTGACGCCTGATGTCTGTAATTTTGTTTGTGAAATGGTTGAGAAAGTCCTCACATCTTTCCAAGGAGGCTTCAATGGATTGATTAAGTGGGGGACTGATCACGGAATTAATAGTTTTAAAAAGAANTCCAAGGAGGCTTCAATGGATTGATTAAGTGGGGGACTGATCACGGAATTAATAGTTTTAAAAAGAACCCTGGGATTGTGGCCCTGTTTGGAAATAAGATGTGAGAAAATAGCCCAATCAGAATAAAACGCCTCATGTGAGCGCCTCAATCAGAAGAGACTGACCTGATCTGGGCCAATCTGAAGGAATTTTCAATCTGGTTGAGATAAACCGTTCAACAGGAAAATATTAGTGCCTAATAACCATGTAAACGCTTAATCCAGTAGTTTCTCTCTGTTTGGAATAAATTCTTTCTGTGCATGTTCGCCTATGTGGAGGTAACTTTAGCTGACGTTATGTTGAGATGCTGCTTAATTAGAAAGAACAGCAGAAATGCAAATCCTGTTCCCAGGACATGATGTGGATCCATCTGAAAACTGTATTAACAGGCGGAACGAGTGAATGAATGAAGGAATGAATTAAATTTTCACAATAACGTTAGGAAAAAAAACCTTCTTCTGTATTTATGGCAGATCAGACACTTCACAGCGGGCAGAACACCTTTCTTCATGTCAAAAAAGTTCTACTGTGATGAAATGCTTTGGGGCATGTAAACACATCTTATCAGATCACTTTATTTAGCATCTGTGTAAACAGTTACGGTGGAATCCCTAATCAGAACAATTTCAATCAGGTTGAAGAAATATTCATCCATGTTGCTGCAGCTGCTGTCTCAGGGTGAAATCAGGGCTGAAGGGTGAGAAACCTCAGTTTTCCTGCACAGCCCAAAGTGGAAAAGAGGAAGACCAGGATGAATCAATTATTAATCAGAGGAGTGCAGGATGGGAGTGGCTGATGTGATTGGCCAGTAATGAGCTGATTTGATTGGTCAGTAATGAGCTGATTGACTGGTCAGTAATGAGCTGAATTGATTGGTCAGTAATGACCAATCAAATCAGCTCTGCTCCTCTCCTGTAAAACGCAGCATTCAGAGCACAGCTTCTCTGAAGAAGCACAAACACACAAATCCCCAAATCTTCATGCAGAAAAAAAGCATCAGGCTTTCATTCAAGCTTCCACAAACAGCTGCAGCTCTGTTTATTTTTATATTTATTAAGGTAAAGCCTCAGAAATCCTCCTAAACAAAAAATAAACACAGGCTGCCTCCATCTTCCTCTCATTCCTGTGCCCAGACACAATGATTCTTTCTCCTAACATGTTCAGAGAGGAGGGGAGGAGAGAGAGAGAGAGAGAGAGAGAGGAGAGAGAGGAAAGAAAGTGAGGAGAGATGGAGGAGAGAGAATGACAGCAAAAGAGAGAGAGAGCAAGAGGGAGAGGGAGAGTAACAGAGAGAGGGAGAGGACAGAGGAGATAGAGAGAGATGAGACAGGAAAGAGAGAGAGAGAGAGAGAGAGAGAGAGAGAGAGAGAGAGAGAGAGAGAGAATGTCTAATACAGCAGAATCAGTCAGGATGGCATATGTCTGGCAGAAAGCCCTGCAGAGACACCGCAGGCTGAATAGTTGACCTTCTATTCTACAGCTGGCCACAATGACACACACACACACACACACACACACACACACACACACACCTTTTAACTTTGGAGTTCTTTTATATGTTTTAAATATCTTGATTCTGGATTTTCAGGGAGACATTAAATGAATTAAATGGTGTTCTTTGGTCTGACTGCTTTTTTACTACCTGGCACCAATGATGAGTACTACTATTTTTTTTTTTAGCTTTAATTCTTTTAATATTTTCATTTTAATAAACAAGCAGCGCCGTTTGTGAATACATTTTTTTAAAAATAATGATTCAATCACTTGATTTTCTTTTCTGTTTTTTTTTTTCATTTCACTTTATTTTATTTTCACCAGCTCCGTCACTTACTGGCCTGGTGAAAAGTGTGTCACTGTTTTACAGAGAACAACACAACTCAAACTGACAGATCTGTCTGCTTGTGTGTGTGTGCGTGTCAGTGTATGTGTGTGCATGTGTGCATGAATGTGTGTGGGTGAGTGTGAGAGAAAGATATTTAGCACAAGATGCTTTACTCAATGTATCCATGGCGATGTGTGCAGCATCCCATCTGTGAAACAAGCTGTTTTTGGAAAGATGGAGAACTTAGCATTCTGTCAGTATATTTATAATCTTACCATATTTGGGTCGCACACAAAGCACAGCACAGATTTTATACTGAAGTGTGTTTTCACTGACACACATCATGTTATTCACCTCATGATGTGATACCTCACAACAATCACCTGGACCCAATTCACAGGGGAAAAAAAAAAAAAAAAAAAAAAAACTTTCAGTCTCAAAGGTCCAGTCTGGAAAGCAGTGAAAATGGGTTAATTAATTAAATAATTAATTGAGCTGAAATTGCACGCACACGAGCATGCACACAAGCACATGCAGCAGCAGCAGTAACAGCAGCAGTAGCGATAGTGCTGCTACTGCTTGCTGTTACAGGGATAACGGGGATAACGGGGCACAGTTTCACTTTGACTTCTCTGTGCAGCAAGGACACAGTGATTGAAAGAAAAAAAGAGCTTGAGAGAAATGAAAACCTTCTTCACTTTCACACCACACCTGAGGCGTGTCCCAAAGTACTTTCCTCCACTCCTCCCTTCCTCCGCTCCTCTCTTCCCCTCCATTCCTACCCAGAAGTGTGAGGTGAGGATAGGAGAGGAGGGGAGGCAGGGAGCAGGAGGACACAAGAATCATGAGATTTGGGACAGTTATCATCATCATATCAGACGTCCAGCGATGTCGAAGTGACCAATCACAGATTTTACTCTTTCTGCAATACAGGCAGTCCCTGACTTCAAAATATGAGAAAATTGAAGAATGCGGCAAGTTCTCCTAAATCACTTGTATAAAGCCACTTAACAAATCTATTCGTACAACTGGTTCTTACATGAGGCCCATTCTCTCTCTCTCTCTCTCTCTCTATATATATATATATATATATATGTTTGCAATGTTTTGGGATATCTGGAAGTGTTTCTTTAATGTTTCTTATGCATAGAAAGATAAAATATATACGCTAGATACCTTACGTAACTGTTCCGACTTACGAACAGCCGTGGGCACGGAACTCGTTCGTAACCTGGGGACTGCCTGTACTGATTACATCACACACACGTATGTGATATTGATTTACAATTAATATGATCAAAATTCTATCAGTCTGCACAAACCTGCATCATTCCAGAGAAGAAATGCTTTAAAATGCTTTACAACAGCTTAAAGTTTAACATGGCCACTTTTAAAATAAATGTTGCCTTATTTGAAAAGTTGGTTCTAACAGTCATCATCATCTAGTTCTAAGTGTCATTTTCTTTAATAACAAGATTATTTTATGTTAAGTGTGAATAATTATTATTTAAAAAAAACAAAAAAAAACTGTCTCCATTTCATAAATGTGTGTATTTCTGTGTTGGTCATTCAAACAGAATTACTTTGTGTAATAACTGGTTTGTTTCAAACATATTTTAAATTTTCAGTTGCCCTTTAATCATCATATTCACACATGCAGAAATATTCAGGACATTTTGTCCCAACTATAATTCTACTTCAGTCATGAATAAATTTTTATGTTGATACTGTGCACAGATCTGTTTTCTAAAGAAAAGACGGTGGTTTGCTGTTAGAATCGATCTCAGACTGATTGTGGATTTAATAAATCAGCAGACGTGTTTGTTACCAGAGAAATCTGCGTCTGATAGGCACCTGCGTTTGTCTTTGCTGATAGTGTGAAGTGTGATGGGCGTGGCCACAGTGATGTCACACGAAAGGGTTAAAAACACTTCCTGAAAGGAGACATGCATGTGTCTTGCAAGGAGAAAACAAAACTCCTCCACTTGTTTCCTCCAGGTTTGGGACAGCAGAGGAGAGGAGGAGATGAGTTGGGTTTCTGGCTCACGGAGGAGAGGAGGATGGAGGGGAGGAGAGAAGGAGATATTTTAGTGCATTTGGGATGCACCTCTGGCCAAACCTGTGAAGCGTTAGCGTGGTGGAGTCGAGGTTTTTTGACTGCAGACCATTGATTTGGCATAAATGTGGTTTTTGGCCTGCTTCTCACTCCTCGCCATGTTGGAGGAAGCGTCCTGCAGCCTCACGTGTGAGGCAAGACTTCTGTACCACACAGGCTTCACAAAACTAACTGGGCAAATCTTGAGCATTGTTGAAGCATTTTATTAAGAAATTGATTAAAAAAAAAAAAAAAAANAAAAAAAAAAAAAAAAAAGTTACAACGTAGTCTCTTAAAGTCCCCATACGAACGAATGAGGTAAAATCTCACATTAGATACCAGCAAAAGTCAGCAGCAAGAAGAGGCGTAGGAAGACCTGAAGCTGCACGGCATAAGGAACCAAAGTCCTTGTCCAGATGAACTTGGTGGCTCTGATGATGAAGGTTTGAGTTTAATTGAGCTTTCACTGCATTATAGTTTGTGCTTTTTTGTAGTGGACATAGGAGAGATGATGAATTGATGCCTTTAAACAATCTGGCTATTATATGTCTTAAACCGCCTCGCCATGCTTTAAGCAGTTTGACAATCGTCCATCTTGATGCCTCGTTTTTGATATTGGATCGTTTTCTGATCGTTATAGGATGTGAAGTGACTCTGAATTTCACTGCTTGAACACTTTTTGATAATAACTGCTAAAATTTGTTAAAGCTGTGTTTTGGCTTGCTGAGTTTAGTTTGTTACAGTGGGATATGCCTTTTTTTTGTTCTTGTGTTAAAGGAATCAGAAGCCTCACATGCACACACCTGCTGTGATCTTTGCTTTGGCTCCTCATGTTTGTCTCTAAACCACGCATCATAAACTTCCTGCTGCATGTGATTAGCTTCAGTCCCACCAGCTCCTCTGCTGACTCCTCCATGCTCCTCCTCACGGCTGAGGGGAGAGGAGGAAGAGAAGGAGAAAGCGAGAATGGAGCGGAGAGATAGAAGGAATCCAGACCCGGCAGACGTAATAGGCAATAAGGAGATTGGGATGGGGGGGAGATCAAGGGAGGAGAGCTGGAAAGAGAGAGAGAGTGGACGCTATAAATGGATGTAAGCAGAGAGGAAGGCTTCAGAAAGAGGGAGAAGGAAATGAACTGGGGAATAATGAAACTCTGGAGGCAGAGTGTTGATATTAAGTATGAAAAGAATCATTCAGGACGATGAAGAGGAAAGAGATGTGAGATAATCCACATAAATTACAGTCCAGGTGCAGCAATAACAAACATCCTGACCAGGTTCAATCTCTGCACTAATCAACTATTGTCTCTGCGAGGTCGGTGTTCTAGATTCAGCTAAAGGAGCCAGAGCTCCTCCTGATGACCAGTTTGTGTACTGCAAGTGAGGATGCTGTGATCTCCAGTGTGTGTGTGTGTGTGTGTGAAGCATTAATCATACTCAGTGCTTTTCCACGCTGCTTTGTTCATCTTGACATTCTCTGTGTTGTGTGCCTGAGTGTCTTTAGTTACCGTACAGACTGAAAGGTCAATGAGTCGCCTTCCACCTCAGCGTTCTGCTCTTCTGTCGGAGCTGCAACCACTCGACACATCATTTACTCCAGTAAAACTAACACTACTACAGTGCAAAAATACTCCATTCATCATTTTACTCAAGTATTCCATGTACTCATGAACATAGGTGTCATTTACACTGGGGACGCTGGGGACATGTCCCCACCACTTTTTGAAATGGCCAATTTTGTCCCCATCGCTTTTTTTTTAAAAGCATAATTTGTTTAAAATGTTCTGAAAAACAGCTTGCACCAAGGCATGTTAACTAACAAATTAGAACATCCTGAGAAAGGTTTATTTGCGCAATAAGAACACATACAATGCAATGTAAATATAGAAGAAACAAATGTGGTTTGTCCAAACAAAGTAACGTAAGATGAAAAAACAAAACAAAACATGGATTTGATGTGCTGCATATGGGTGACTGTTACCTGTTACGTTGTTGTGCATTTTATGCTGAGTAATTTCGTATTGTTGGCTGTAGTAGCCTAGGCTACGCCCTTTTGATGTGCCTTCATGCATTTTTTTTCCTGCTGTAATTATCTACTCTGACCTCGTACCAAACCCCTATTACATTGCCCAAAATCACATGTTGAAGACATATGTATCTGTTTTATTTTTCACTGTTATAGAGTGTATGTGTGTATGTGTGCACATGCACATGCATGTCAGTGCTTTTTGTTGAATTCACATCCTGAAGAAGGTCTATGATTGAAAGCTTGGCCATAAAGCTTTTAGGATCCAAGTCTGCAGAGATTTTTCTCTACATGTTGTTTTGCTGTTTTTTGCACTTTGGCTCTTTTTCATGTGGTTTATCTTTATTTAAAGTATCTGTCTCATTTATTAGAAAGCTGAACGTGATTATTTCTTTGAAGGACCATACCACCCATTTCGCATGTTTGAGCCTTATATATTCAGTTTTCATACACGTAACATTACTGACAATCATTTCCCGTTCCCTGCTGGAACAGTGAATTAAAAATGTTTTTCCTACCTTCCAGACCTCCACTGGTTTCAGTTTATTCTGCTATTAAAATCAACTTGTTGATACTGTAAACGTTCTTGGGATAGGTAATCTATCATCACCAACAAGACGTGTATTCAGGGGTTTTTTAGAAGTTACGTAATTTTAGCATTTAAGCGCAATAAAAAGTGTGGAGTGAATGTATGCCTCCACCGGGGAATATAGTCCCAAAAGAAGACCTGCGTTTATGGAAAAATTTAAAGGACCGTGACTTCATAAGGCTGTGTAACTATTAGCAGGAGAAACATGGATTTTTAAGGTGGGTGTATCACTTGAATATTTGATTTTGAAAGATTAAGAGATTTTGCAAAATATCAGGAAAGCTGAAATACGGTTTTATACTTTGGGAAATGATTGTCAATAAAGCAACATGTATGAAAATTGAATATATTAGGCTCAAACATGCAAAATGGGTGGAATGGTCCCTTAACTCTTTCTTCTGTTTGATGTATTGGCGTGGATACTAAGCAATCTCATCACAATCACATCAAAAGAGTTATGAAAAAAAAACACAAATTAACCACCTAATGACAAACAAAACAACACATATGAGCCAGTATGAACATAACAGCACTCAAGTCAGCTATTAATTAATAAATCAATTAACACTCTGCAGTTCCATGTAAACAAGTTTATGGTGTTTTTATATTTAATATTAAATTATTGTCAAGATTCACTCACCCACTTGTCACTGTCTCTTCCCTGCCGGGCCAACGTTACCACCACATCACTCATAATGACTGTGTGGGCTTTTCCATCCACAGCGTCCAAAATCACCAGAAGCAAACTCCACAAATACTTTACTGCCTCCTCAACACTGCAGAAACTTTCACAGGATCGTTTGCTTATTTATTTTGCATTTGTTTTGCATTTGTGTAGCATTTATTTAACATTTGTTTTGTGTTCGTTCTGTGTTTATTTTGCATTGGTTTAGTGTTTATTTTGCGTTTCTTTTGCATTTGTTTAGCATTTGTTCAGCATTTGTTTAGCATTTATTTAGTATTTGTTTTATGTCTATTTTGCATTTATTTTGCTTTTTTTTTGAGTTTATTTTGCTTTTATTTTGCTTTTGTTTAGTACTGTGGCCCTGAAGTGCAAAACACTTTAACAATTTCAAAAACAATTTAACAATTTCAAAAACACTTTAACAATTTCAAAAACAATTTCAAAATTTGCAAAACACTTTAAGAAATCATGAAACACTGACAAAACAGAAGAGGTAGGGACAAAGATTCTTGTTCATGATTGGACAGCACTTGTGTCAGTTACTTTTTTTCAAAGGAACTATGCAGAAGTAGAACGTGAGCTCAATGCAGTGACAGTTCTCTCTATTTTTGCAGGACCAGCGGCATGTAGCAGCGCAAAATGAGACATAATTATGTGTTGTCAGTATTGTGGGAAAACATTTCAGTCAATTCCAAATTTTTGTGATTTGTGGGAAGACGCTGGCTGTATTAAAGGAAACAGAGTATAGAGAGGAAACCAGGGGCTGATCAGGTCTCAGGTCTAAGTGGTTAGCATGATAGTAATTAGATAGTTAATAGGGGATTAATTTGGCAGTAAATTTTTTTTTTAAATGCTACTGGGTGTGATCCTGATTTAATAGGTCCCATGCCAAAGCCCTGCATGAATAAATTGCGTGGCAATTAAAAACTACATTAGTTAATGAGACTGTACACATACAAAGCGAAATTTTGTGTTGCGAAAATGCGGCAATTATTTTATTCACCCCGAGGTCAATTTTTTCCTTTTTTCGCCTGCGGCAACAGAGGATCAGCCAATCAAAACCATCCATGCCCAGCGGATGACCAGGCGTGTGCGCCTTTATGCANTTAAAAAAAAAAAAAAAATTACCAACAAATTAATTCCCTCTGCTCTACTTCTGCAGAGCTCCTTTGAAAAAAAGTAACTGACATGAGTGCTGTCCAATCATGAACAAGAATCTTTGTCCCTACCTCTTCTGTTTTGTCAAAACAAAAGTGTTTTGTGATTTGTTAGTGTTTTGCAAATTTTTAAAGTGTTTTTGAAATTGTTAAATTGTTTCTGAAATTGTTAGTTTTGCACTTTGTGTTTGTGTTTGCGTTTTGCACTTCACCGTAGTTTAGCGTTTATTTTGCTGTTATTTTGCATTTGTTTTGTGTGTATTTTGTGTGTTTTGCATTTATTTTGCATTTGTTTACCATTTATTTTGCATCTGTTTTGCATTTGTTTTGTGTTTATTTAGCATTTTTTTAGCGTTTTTGTGTTTGTTTATTCAGCGTTTTTAGCATTTATTTTGTTTATTTTGCATTTATTTTGTTTTTATTTTACATTTGTTCAGCGTTTGTTTAGTGTTTATTTTGTGTTTATCTTACATTTGTTTAGTGTTTATTTTGCATCTATTTTGCATTTATTTTGTATTTATTTTGCATTTGTTTACCGTTTATTTTGCGTCTGTTTTGCATTTGTTTTGCATTTATTTGGTGTTTATTTTGTATTTTTTAGCATTTTTGTGTTTATTTTATGTTTATTCAGCATTTTTAGCATTTATTTTGTTTATTTTGCATTTGTTTTGTGTTTCTTTAACGTTTATTTTGTTTTTATTTTACATTTGTTCAGCATTTGTTTGGCGTTTATTTTGCATTGGCAGATGGAGTTGAGGCTGCAGTAAGTCTGGTAAGAACTTGGCAGATGATCAGTTTTCAGAGTGTTTTACTGTAGTAAATTCTGAGTCTTTACCCTGAAGGTTTCAGCTCTTCTCTTCATGGTAAACCTCTTCTTACTGATTAAACCTTCGGAGCTTTAAATCTAGCAGCTCTCATAATTTTGGGTTCCATTTTTCATTCTTCCTCCATCTTCCTGAGTCTGATGAGCTCCACCATTGTTCTGCTTTCCTTCTTCATATACTGCAAAAAATACAAAAAAAAAAAAAAACNAAAAAAAAAAAAAAACACAAATCTGTCACTCACACTATAACAAATAATCTCTCAGGAACAAACACAAGCTCTCTCTCTCTCTCTTTCTCTCTCTCACACACACACACACACTATTACTCTATTTCTGTCTGCCGGTTTCTGCACATCTTGTAAATTGGAATAGAAAGTGGCTTGTCACCTGAACACTTTACCCAGAAGTTGTCATGTATGCTAATAAATGTCATCATGATTTAATTTATGAAATAAGATTTGACAATCATAATCATGACTAACTTGTTGTGTCTCACGACTGTACTGTACTGTAGTTTAAGAAAAATGAATCTGTAACTCACTCACCTATTAACCACAGTGCTGAAAGACAAGTGTGTGTGTGTGTGCGTGCGTGCAGTATAAAGTGTATAACTTGAGATCAGAACAGAATGTAAGTATTTGACAGAAAAATATGATTCATGACATGTAATATTGTTTGTTTTAGATGGTAATGTGTTGAACAGGCATTTGTCTTCTCTCTTGTTTCACCTTCACAGCGTGGGGTCCTCACACAGCACCCTGCCCTCCAGCGTAACCATGGCTCCCTGCACATGGATATCATCAGTTCATTTAACAGGTCAAAGTAAATCAGAGTAACAAAGATGAATGTGGATCCTTTCCTAGTCATAGCATCATTTGATCCATAAAGAAGAAAACTATGACAGCAGAAGCTGAATCTGGTGTAGAGATGACGTGTGGAAAAGCACAAAGAAACTCTGATTTGACTGCGCCTGACTCAAAAACTGAAAAACATCCTAAAAGTCATTATCAAACTAAAATGATGCTGGATTACACAAACAATTTACCAAAAATGGACTCCTGCATGTGTAGCTACTGCAGCGCTGCAGGGCTTTGGCGTTTGCTGTGGAATCCTCACGTTAGCAGCTGCGGCTGAGTGGGAGGACATGAGGAGTGTTCGGTCCACAGCAGAGCTGTGAAAATCCCTCCATGCTGCTTGTGAAGAAAATAGAATGATGCTCATTTGAGGAGTTTTCTCACTGAGCTCAATGTTGCGCAATTAGTTTTTTCACGGGAAGTTTTTTTCTGTTGGGTTGCAGATGAGATGCTGCTGGCAGGCCTGAGAGCTGTGTGTGTGCATGCTTGTGTGCGCGTGCATGTGTGTGTGTGTGCGTGCTGATTTTCGGCTCTGGCTCCTGGGGACAGATTAGGAATTAGCGTCTGAGATTCCGGCAGACTGCTGTCCTCTCCAACATGATGCAGTTCCAACTTTAAACTTTTCATGTAGGAATGATCCGATTTGTAAGCTTTTAGGATTATTAATGGGGAATCATAAGGAATTATCAAACATACGAAGAGTTTGTCCTCTAGCTAATGATAATTATCTATGGCAAAGTGAAAGACAACAAATTCAGGTATTGTTCCTGTAATGATTTAAAAAGTTATTATATTATTGCATAGATGATGCAGTATCTGTATTCAAACATCAGTTATTAAATGGGTGTAATTAGTGTAATTAGGCAGCAGGAAGCTGATTGATATGTGAGCCAATAAACACACGACTCACAGGAAGTTTGAGTCTTCAGCTTGTTTATACTTCACCTTGTTGCCATGGCACCAAGGAGCTCTGCCACGCTGAGTCACATGGTTCACCTGTAGACTTTATGACCTGGATGCTGGACTTGCGGAGCTGCTGTGTGTGTCCATACAAATGTCTTTATGACTCGTCTCTGAGACATTATAAGGATCCTCACGTAACCCAAAGCTCCTGGAACCAAACAGCAGCTCACTGGGCAAAGATACAAGTTTTCGCCGTAAAGTTTGGAAAAATCTGCGGCATCGTTTTGTGACAACTTCCTGTTTGTCATGGTGCTTTCTCTGCACTGCCCCCTGTCATTTTGGAGAATATCGCAGCAGAGAATGCGCCCAGTATAAAATACCTTCAGTCTTGTGTGTCAGCGACAGAAACCTCATGAAATTATGACCACACACACACACACACACACACACAGCTATGTAAGTCAACTGAACAAGTTTAGATTCTTACAGGTTGTGGAAGGCTGGAACCAAATCATCTGGAAGCGAAAGACGCTACATCATCGTTTAACTCAACTTGAAGTTAGATTCCCTTCAGAAGAATGAGAGTGGGTGAGTTTGTTGTGTAAAGCACCATTAGCATCAGTGAACGGAAGCTTGGTGTCTTGCGTTTGGAGTTTGCTGGACCGGCTGAATGGAGAGGGATTCTGCAGGGACCAGCTGGACTGGAGAATTCTGAAATGCTGTTGTCCTTCCACTGTGTGGAACTGTACCAAACACACTCTGCACACGGCTCGGGTGACGTTTCCGCTGAAAGGGAATGAAAGGGAGGATGGAATGAACTCGTGTCTGAGTCAGTGAGGGAAAATCAACAAGGGAAAAATTCACATTCAACAGTACACACAGAAAAAATATCTAAAAATAGCTCCTAACCTATGCATAAGGTGTACAGTTAAACTCTAGCTTTAATACAGCAGTCAAAAAAATAAATAAAAAAGAACATGGTGTGTGTGTGTGTGTGTGTGGCATCTTGTGGCATCCACCACACACAGAACGTTATCAGTCATTCAGCAGTCTTCAGCAACAAAAAGTGAATCCAGCAGACTGGACATAAGCTCAGGTTTTACTCATCAGCGACACCAATGATGGGAAACAAGCCAAAGAGTTTCACTGATATTGATATGCCTGATGTTACTGTATCGTTGTGCCCCCCTCACCCAGCCACACACACACACACACACACACACACACACACTCTGGTGGGCGGTACAGGAAAGGTTGGGGATCCTGTTGATGCGTTTCTGTTGAAACATCATACTGAAAGGTGGTTAAACACATACTCCTGGATGACGTGTGGTAGACAAACTGCTGGGATTCATTGTTGCACAGAGCAATTTTCTTCCTAGTGATCCTCTTCTCCGCGAAATTGTTAAAGATGACCTTTATCAGTAGCAGACATTATGTCAAACACTCCAGATCAGAATGTCTCTGCTGTGATAGAAATCACAAAGCTGATTCTTTGAGACGTGGGTGGAATGACAGCGTCGTGGGGTTTGTACAGGGTGTTTGGTGGACGTGGCATGCTTGTGTCTGAGGAAAGTTAGAAATTTTGAAACAATGTTTTTGAAGTGTGAGGACTTTTTACTTTCAGCTTTCATTCCCAAAAAGACATTTCTGAGATATTTCATGAATTCCAGGCATGTCTCCATCCCTCCATGATTTTCAATTTGATATATAGTGTGAGAAACATTTACCAGGATTTGAAGTGTGTTGTGCCAGAATGACAGGGACTTTAGAATGATAGAGGTCAAAGACCTGTATTGGTTTAATGCCTTTATCTTATGAAAATACATGTCAGGTCATGTTGAGGCTGCTGTCAGTCAGTATGTTTATGTGCAGATTATATTTACATTAAAACGTAAATTATACTCTGATTAACCCTCATCCTGCATAAATCATGTTAAACTGAACTCATTCTGTCATTCAGCACAATATATATCTTTTTTTTTTTTTTNTTTTTTTTTTTTTCTTTTTTTTTTTAGGAGAGTCTGAGCTTTCAATCTAGAGCATTTTAATTTAATGTAATTTTAATTTCAATTCTGCAATATTTTTACATGAGCACGTCAAACTTACAAAAAAGTTGGCTAAAAATTCTTATACTTTATAGCAGTCATCCTCAAAATCCAGACTCCGGTCCAGATCTGGACCGAACCACAGCTGTCTCTGGACTCTGAGCAGATTATACTTTTCATATGTATTATTTGTATTATCTGTGAGACATCGCTGCGGCACGAGTCAAAATTCTCTTCTTTCAGCGCTGCAGAAAAAGTGAAACCGAATGTCCGACTGTTTTANTGCTCACCTTAAATTCTCGATAAAAATTAGATCCCAGTCCGACCTTAGTAAACAAAGGTCCATTAATGAATGGATTGAAAATGTTCTTTGTGGACCTTTAAGATTTGCTTTATAGTGCTTTATAGTCCTGCTTTATAGTGTTAATTCACACTCTACCAGAGGATTTATAATTTTTAACACAAAAACTTCCATTTACCATGTCAATTTTTGTGTAAATCAAGCCTTTCCTGACAAAGTTTAGCCATTTTTTTGCAGCCATTACTTTCAGCCAGAAGGTGACAGTGTGAAACGGAATAAACACGGAGCCCCTCCCCTCCCCGCAAAGAGGAAGTGAACGCTTTGCTGTTGACATCAACGCAGAATAGTGGATGAAAATGAAGTGTTATCTAAGCTACTTGCAGGCATGTCCACAGTGACATGCTGCCCCCTTGTGGTGGTGCTGTTTTATGCGGTTAACAAGCCGTTTCTGAGCGCTTCCATCAGAGATGGGACATGAGACAAGTCGCTACGAGGCTCTAGTTTCAGTTTCGCATCACACCACGTGTCCACACCGGCATGTCACACACCTGAAACTTCATCTCTGCCCTACCGGCTCGATCAATCAACAAAAACTGNCCGGCATGTCACACACCTGAAACTTCATCTCTGCCCTACCGGCTCGATCAATCAACAAAAACTGCTGTAACGCCATAACCCGCACTTTAAACAGCCGTTCATAGCTTTTCTCTACGTGCAGGGACCACAGAGGCAGTGATGTGATTTATTTTAGTCATGTAAACAACATAATTAGATTGAAATTGGAATTATTCCCTGTTACAGACAGAGATTATACAACTGTAAATTGAGTTATTCAGGCATGTAAACGTTATAATCAGACACCTCCACATGCATTTCCTCATCCTCTGATTATGCAACACATCAAGTGTACTATACGAATCCTATGAAATCCAAACAGAAATGGAGTGAACATGGTCGATGATGATGTTAATGAGCAGAGCTGCAGCGTCTGAACAGCGGCTGCTGACAAGAAGCAGCTGCTGCTCTTTAAGTCAGCAAAGCATGTGCAGAAACACAGCAACATCAAACACTGGCTGAAGAATTATTTTGAGGCTAAACTCACATGATGCTCCCAGAAGAAGAAAAGCTGGAAGACAGGAGATTTCTAGTCCTCTCCCACATTGTTTCCTCATTCAAACACCCTAGAAGGCGTAGTGCATTAACCCAAAGGTGCTGCAGTGTGAAGCTTCATCAGCGCTGAGCTCTCAGAGAGGAGGTCCTGAGCCTACATGTTCTCACCATGTCTCGTCTGGTTTCTCCTCCTCCAAACACATGCAGGTTACAGGTGATGGGTGGATGGATGATGATGGATGGATGATGAATGATGATGGATGGATGACAGATGGATGATGATGGATGATGATGGATGGATGACGGATGGATGATGATGGATGTTGATGGATGGATGATGGATTTGCTCCACAGTAAACACTGACAAACATTATTTGACTCATTTGTACCAAAATAAAATCCATAAATCCTTATCAGATTTGCCCTCATGTGGTTTCTGCACCTTGTTTCTAATTGGTTGCTCATCCAGACAGATTAGAGGAATAATTGTTGTGTAATCTGAGCCATTCAGTGATTTGGGGATTTCTGAAGTCATGTGGTCTGATATAAACAGCTGATGGACTGTGTGTGAAAACAGGTTTGTCAGACTGAAATGAACCATTTTCATAACAAAAACAGATTATGAGCAAAACCCTCTGAAGCTTTATAACATTGACACTTGCTTGGCTGACATGTAGTTTGCTGTTTGCTGTTAGTAGCTGCATGAATAAACTGATGAGGGTTTGAATGGAGCCATAATGAGGCAGAGACTTTTCTCTCTAATTGTAATAGTTGGACTGACAGAAAACATCTGGCAGCAGCAAAGCAGCAGAAACATCTGGAGACTGAGCAGCACTCAGTCTCATTTAAGTCAAACAGCAGCCATTAAAAAGCCGTTAAAAACGAGCTTCAGATAAACGCTTCACTTTGAGATCATGGCGTGCATAGCGTGCTGCTGAATTCACCATCTTGCTCACTTCCTTTAGATTTTATTTACAGCTTTGACATACTGACCGTCATTGATCATAGCTGCTCAGTGTTTGACTACATGGGTGTGAATGTGGTGAATTGTACATTATAAACACAAGTGAAGAAATCCTTTATATTTTTCACCCCTCATTAGTGAGGTAAGGTTTTAATTATCAGCCAGCAGCATTCTGATGATATTACAGTAACAATATAATTGTTTTAACTGCAAACTCTTTTCTTTCATTCTGTTGCTACATTTTTTTTTTTTTTTTTTTTTTATCAACATGACTTCTAAAGAAGTGAACATCACAGGTTTAGTGCTGGAATGATGAGCGGTGTTTTTGGCTGGTGTGTTGGCGTGTGACAGGTTGTTCTGTCACGGTGGGTGTATGATCACAGCCACATCTCCACGGAGGTTTACAGTAAAATAACTGTTCTATGACACTTACAGGTGATGAGAAAAAATCCGTTGCTGAGATCATGTTTACTCAGTCAAACACACAGTATGAAGCTACACTCCACTTCAAACGTGTCCGAGAAAACACCAGGGATGTAAAAAAACAAAACAAAAAAAAAAACACTGCAATGACTTGGAGCAAGATTATGTAACGTGTGCAAACTTTGAAGCGCTTTCCATTCGTCAGTCTGTGCATTCAAAGCTGCATCCACATCTCAGCAACTCCCACTAGAAAAGAACATGGCTCCACGTAGCCAAATCCTCAGGCCAAAACTCAGCTGTCTGCATAAACCTAAGGCTGTTTTCAGATCTGTAGGTGTTTGCTCTGGTCTGAATCAGGGATTGAATTGCTAAAATGCTGCATTTACCACTTAGTTTGTTAGTTTCACTTAAATATGATAACTGATGGTTTTTACTTTTAGTTGATAGTGTGTTAGAGAGGGTCATTCACTAAAGTCAGCTGAGTGAAACCCTGTGAAGCACCGGAATTGGTGAGTTGAGGTTGGGATAAATCAATAAACGGTCACCATAAACGGTTAGCAGATAATGCTAAGCGAGATGCCTAAAGTGAATGGGAGCTAAAGCTAACAAGTTAGCATTTGTTAAAATTAGCAGTACACTTTGCTAACTACTTCGCAATTGGTCTCAATTAAAGCTGTTGTTAACAATAACATAGCTGTTGTTAACCACAAAAATGTTTATGTTGTATATTTAGAATGTAAATGTTCAGTATTTTCATGTTAACACACATAACTAATAACTAGAAATAGAGAAATAGCAGCAGCAAAACATTTTCGTGTTACTTCTGTTTTTGAGTTACAATTCATATTATATTATTTTCATAAAGTATCATATAAAGTTTTATCTTACATGTAATTTTAACTTAAAGGACCAATTTGTAAATTTTAGTTTCCTGATAATGGAAAATATTTTGAATAATACTGTGATGATTTGTTTTCTTGTAAGAGAACATGATCTTGTCCCGACTGTTCAGATGGGGCTGAAAGGTAAAGGATGAAGGATAATAATTTTCGCCTTGTCAATATGTGCAGGTCATCCATTTTTTATGTTGACTTGATTGAAGTTGATGGTGAGTTTACCCAGCTGAGGTCCTCCAGAGTGGATTGAGGATCACAGAGCCAAGCACAGGTAACTGCACTGTCTATCCAGCTGGGGAGGGGGGGGCACATAATAAAAAAACAGCACCAATCACACTCAGCTTCACACTACCCATTCAAACCCTTGTTTCCCCAGACTTGGACTGAACAATCTTCCCTTTATCATCTTTGACAGCTTTCCCTATGCTGGAGGAAAGACTGGGGAAAGACTGAGGAAAGACTAGTGAAAGACTGTGGAAAGACTGAGGAAAAGACTAAGGAAAGACTAGGGAAAAACTGGGGAAAGACTGAGGAAAGACTGAGGAAAACACGAAGGAAAGACTAGGGAAAGACTGAGGAAAAGACTGAGGGAAGACTAGGGAAAGACTGGGAAAAGACTAGTGAAAGACTGTGGAAAGACTGAGGAAAAGACTAAGGAAAGACTAGGGAAAGACTGGGGAAAGACTGAGGAAAGACTAAGGAAAACATGAAGGAAAGACTAGGGAAAGACTGGGGAAAGACTGAGGAAAGACTAGGGAAAGACTGGGGAAAGACTGAGGAAAAACACAGGAGAGGACTGGGGAAAAATGGAGGAAAGACAAGGGAAAGACTGGAGAAAGACAGAGGAAAGACTACGGAAGGACTAGAAAAAGACTAGTGGAAGACTGGGGAAAGACTGAGAAAAAGACAGGAAAGATAAGGGAAAGACTGGGGAAAGACTGAGAAGACTGAGGCAAGAATGGGGAAAGACTGAGGAAAGACTAGGGAAAGACTGGGGAAAGACTGAAGAAAGATGAGGGAAAGACTGGGGACAGACACTAGGAAAAGACTGGGGAAAGATGGAGGAAAGACTAGGGAAAGACTGAGGAAAGACTAGGGAACAAATGGGGAAAGACTGACAAGACTGAGGAAAGACTGGAGAAAGACAAACTAAAGACTAGGGAAAGACAAGGAAAAGACTGGGGAAAGATGGAGGAAACATTAGGGAAAGACTGGGGAAAGACACTAGGGAAAGACTGGGGAAAGACAGAAGAAAGACTAGGGAAAGACTAGGGAAAGACTAGTGAAAGACTGACAAGACTGAGGAAAGACTGGAGAAAGACAAACTAAAGACTAGGGAAAGATGGAGGAAACATTAGGGAAAGACTGGGGAAAGACACTAGGGAAAGACTGGGAAAAGACTGAGGAAAGACTTGGGTAATAATGGGGAAAAACTGACAAGACTGAGGAAGGACTGGGGAAAGACTGATGAGAGATACTAGGAAAAGACTAGGGAAAGATCAGGGAAAGATTGGGGAAAGACTAGGGAAAGACTGGGGAAAGACAGAGGAAAGATTAGGGAAAGATTGGCAAAAGAACCTAGGGTACTACTGTACATTGATAACGCAGTTATATATACTGTAAATCATTCCCTATGCACTACTGTACATACTGTACAATCTGCCAATAATCACAATTTGCATTTCTGTACATACTGTATAGTTATTCACACTGTATCATTATTATAGTCATAGCCAAGCCTGTTCGGAGCTTGTGCATATCTGTAAAATAGACATTCATGTAGATACATATTTATATATCATTTCATACCTTACTCCCTGTATATATTGTATCATATGTTATTTAATTACTGCTGAAGCACTTCTGGTTTAGATGCAATTTCGATGCATTTCGTTGCTTGTACTTGTGACATATGCAATGACAATAAAGTTGAATCTGAATCTGAATCTGAATCTGAAAGACAGAGAAAAGACTAGGGAAAGACTGAAGAAAAGACTGAGGAAAGACTATTGAAAGATTGGGGAAAGATGGAGGAAAGACAAGGGCAAAGACTGAGGAAAGACTGAGTAAAGATGGAGGATAGACTGAGGAAAGATGGAGGAAAGACTAGGGAAAGACTGGGGAAAGACAGAGGAAAGACTAGGGAAAGACTACAGAAAACCTAGCGAAAGACTAGGGAAAGACTGAGGAAAGACTAGGGAAAGACTGGGGAAAGATGGAGGAAAAACTAGGCAAAGACTAGGTAAAGACTGGGGAAAGACTGAGGAAAGACTAGGGAAAGACGGGAAAGACTAGTGAAAGACAGAGGAAAGACTAGGGAAAGACACTAGGGAAAGTGAGAAAAAGACTGAGGAAAGAGGAGGGAAATACTTGGGAAAGACTGAGGAAAGACTAGGGAAAGACTGAGAAGACTGAGGAAAGACTGGGGAATGAATATGAAAGGGAAAGACTGGGGAAAGATTGAGGAAATGACTAAGGAAAGACTGGGGAAACACTAGGGAATGAATGAGAAGACTGAGGAAAGACTGGAGAAAGACTTAGGAAAGACTAGGAAAGGGAAGGGAAAGAGTGGGGAAAGACTGAAGAAAAGACTGTGGGAAGTCTAGGGAAAGGCTGGGGAAAGATGGAAGAAACAAAGACTGAGGAAGGACTGGGGAAAGATGGAGGAAAGATTAGGGAAGGACTGGGGAAAGAAACTAGGGAAAGACTGGGGAAAGAGAGAGGAAAGACTAGGGAAAAACCAGGCAATGACTGGGGAAAGACTGAGGAAAGACTGGGGAAAGACTGAGGAAATGACTAAGGAAAGACTAGGGAAAGACTGAGGAAAGACTAGGGAAAGACTAGGGAAACACTGATGAAAGATGAGGGAAAGACTAAGGAAATATTAGGGAAGAGTGGGGAAAGACACTAGGGAAAGACTGCATAGAAACAGAGTAATCACTAGGGAAACACTAGGGAAAGACTGAGGAAATGCCTAAGAAAGGGATTAGGGAAAGATTAGGGAAAGACTAAGGAAAAGACTGAGGAAAGAAGAGGGCAAAGACTGGGGAAATACGAGGGAAAGACTGGGGAAAGACTGAGGAAAGACTAGGGAAAGACTGGGGAAACATTAGGGAAAGACTGGGGAAAGACACTATGGAAAGACTGAGGAAAGATGGAGCAAAAGACTAGGGAAAGATGGGAAAAATGGAGGAAAGGCTGGGGAAAGACTGGGAAAAGACAGGAAAGATTAGGGAAAGACTGGGTAAAGACTGAGTAAAATACTAGGGAAAGCCTGGGGAAAGACTGAGGGAAGACTAGGGAAAGACTGGGTAATGATGGAGGAAAGATTAGGAAAAGACTGGGGAATCACTAGTTAAAGACTATGGAAAGACTGAGGAAAAGAGAGAGGAAAGACTATGGAAAGACTGAGAAAAAGACTGAGGAAAGACTAGGGAAAGACTGGGGAAATACTAGGGAAAGACTGGGGAAAGATGGAGGAAAGACTAGAGAAAGACTGGGGAAAAACACGAGGAAAAGACTGGGGGATGATGGAGGAAATACTAGGGAAAGATGGAGGAAAGACTGAGGAAAGACGGAGGAAAAGATTCAGGAAAGACTAGTGAAAGACTGGTAAAGACTGAGGAAAAAACAGAGGAAAGACTAGGGAAAGACTGGGGAAAGACTGAGAAGACTGAGTAAAGACTGGGGAAAGACTGAGGAAAGACTAAGGAAATATTAGGGAAGACTGGGGAAAGACTGGGGAAAAACAGAGTAACAACTAGTGAAAGCCTAGGGAAAGACTGGGGAAATACTCAGGAAAAGACTGAGGAAAGAAGAGGGAAACTGGAGAAAGATGAGGGAACAACTGGGGAAAGAGTGAGGACAGACTATGGAAATACTAGGGAAAAACTGGGGAAAGACTAGAGAAAGACTGGGGAAAGACACTAGGAAAAGACTGGGGGATGATGAGGAAATACTAGGGAAAGACTGAGGAAAGACTGGGGAAAGATGGAGGAAAAGACTGAGGAAAGACTAGGGAAAGACTGGGGAAAGACAGAGGAAAGACTAGGGAAAGACTTGGGAAACACTAGGGAAAGACTGGGTAAAGATGAGGGAAAGACTGCGGAACTACTGAGGAAAGTCTAGGGTAAGACTGAGGAAAGACTGAGGAATGACGGGGAAAGTTGGAGGAAAGACAGAGGAAAGACTAGGGAAAGACTGAGGAAAGACTGAGGAAATGACTGAGGAAAGAAGAGGAAAGACTGGGGAAAGACTGGGGAAAGACTAGGGAAAGATGATGGAAAGACTGGGGAAAGACTGACGAAAAGACTGAAGGAAGACTAGGGAAAGGCTGGGGAAATACACTAGGGAAAGCCTGGAGAAAGATGGAGGAAAGACTAGTGAAAGACTGAGGAAAGACTGGGGAAATACAGAAGAAAGATTAGGGAAAGACTGGGGAAAGACAGAGGAAAGTCTAGGGAAAGACTAGGGAAAGACTGGGGAAAGACTGAGGAAATGACTAAAGAAAGACTAGGGAAAGACTGGGGAAAGACTGAGGATAGAAGATGGAATGACTGGGGAAAGACTGAGGAATGACTAGGGAAAGATGAGGGAAAGAATGGGCAAAGAATGAGGACAGACTAGGGAAAGACTGGAGAAAGACAGAGGAAAGACTGGGGAAAGACTGAGGAAAGACTAACCCATCTACACCACCTACACATCTACACCACTTCAACCATCTACATCTCACAATGATGATGAACATCCTGTCTGTCTTCCTAAAAAAAAGAAGACAGCACAGTTTGTGGATTCTGCTGAGCAGCAGAAACAGGTAAAGTTGCAGAATTGTGGATAATATTCTGAATAGTATAATAATAATGTTCTGAGTATACACTGATGTAGATTAGGACAGGATGGCACTCAGCCTCAGCACTCACAGGATGAGCACCACCCTCCATGCAGGGAAATGTCTTTCCTCAGCCTAAATTCTTGGCCTGGAAAGCATCAACAGCCATTAAACATGCAGACTGATGCAGACTGTTTAGAATGAGATATTAGGACATATCCAGATTATCTCTACACACACACATACACACATACACACACACACACACAAATCTGTTATCTTAATTTATCAGAGATGAGATGTTCTATCACAGTGAAATGTAAAGTGCTGCGTACTTCATGCTGAGGAAAATCTGTTTTATAAAGAGTCATAACTGAAGAACTCGCTGCCAAAACAAACAAAACCCACAAAAACCTTTTTTTACCCTGAGATGAAGGATTATGACTTCAAGCTGCAACACAAAGAGATGAAAATGATTTCAGTGGCTGAGTCAATACACTCAATGTGGCTGATGAGCGTGTGTATCTGGTGTTGATTTGCAGTGTGTGTGTGTGCTGCTGAGCCTTTACTCCTTTTCAGGTTCAAAGCAACTCAGATGCGTTTCAGGAGTAAAGAGTTTATAGCAGAAGTCTTGCATTCTGTTTCAGCAGGTGATGTTTCCTTTCATTCTCTCATCCTTAAATTAAAAGAGTTATGCATCATCCTGAAACTCACCAGAGCAGAACCACACAGTCATTTCAGGTAAGATGACGGGGAAAATACATGTGTGCATTTTTAGAGTCATACGCTCACATTCTGCCCCACTTTCCCTTTATCAGCACAGCAAACAAAAAGTAGCCGTCATTTAAATTTATTGAATGTGGACTCAATAATGAGAGATGAAAATGATTTCAGAGCTTATTGCTGTGTGCGTATGTGTGTGTGTGTGTGTGTTGGGTCAAATCATCAGACAGAGTAGCAGAGGAAACAAAGTTCACGTTTCATTATTTCATTATTGTACTTATTAATGTGTCATGTTATCATATCTCAGTTTTACAGGTTTGCATTGTAGTATTTACAGCTTCCAGCGTAATGTAAAGATGCAGCCCAGACATTTTTTCTTTAAGCTTTTTAACAATCCAAACTTTACCATTAACTTCTAAATAATGAAATAGAACAAATTGAACTGATAAAACATATATATATATATATATATATATATATTTGATAACTGTTTATGTTAAATGTTTCAGCTTCATAACTGACTGAAGAAAAGACATTTTCTAAGTAACATCTATTTTACTAACCTTATAGTGTGATTTTCAGGTTTATTCAGTTTGACTTTATCCGATTAAAAAAGCCAGTACTTTTCCTTTATTTATTTAACTTAGATGGAGACTGTTGTGCAGTGAAGAAACGTGTGACAGATGAAGTGCAAAGTGCGTAAACACGTTTTTAAGAGCTGTTGTGAGACTCAGAATCTTCTGGACCATTAAAAAAGCATCAGCTTTTTTGGGTTGGCTCACTTGAAAATGTCTTTAAGTCTTTATTCCAGCACATTTAACATTTAACTGCTTTCTCTTTATGTTCTCCTCATTGTCACTAAGCCAGAGCTCATGAGCGTCATTTTATTTTCCTCTTCAGCAGAAACGAGGCTGCAGACAGAGAAAAGCAGACAGGCACAATTCATCATCCACGTCTGAAACTGCTGGAAAAAACTATATGTCACATCTTTAATCATTGCACCCCCTTTGACTCTGGAATTATAAGAAATGTGAATTTTCATCAGGATTTAACAGACTGCTGCAACACAACTTCCTGTCTCCATCACCAGGGGAGCAAGTGTTCATTATAGAAAGTGATTAAAAGTGAATTATTGAATTATTACATAGAAAACATCTGCCTGCCTTCACCTGACTCTCTTATGAAGGACAGAGGCAGCCAAGCATGTGTGTGTGTGTGTGTGTGTGTGTGTGTGTGTGTGTGTGTGCGTGTGTGTCAGCAAGCTCTAACACACATTTTTCTCCAAACTGTGTTAGGCTCACAGTATTAGCAGAAAACAGTGTTTGCAATTAGAGAAGTTAATTGATGCCTAATGACCTGAAACATCCAGGTGTTCACCCACTCATTCTTTACATTGTGGACATGTTACATTTAGTTAAAGTAAAATTACAGGATGACCTCGTTTGGCAGTACAAGATCAATAGAGGCTTTATGGCAGCTGACAGTCCAGCACATAATAGCAGGGTGTAAGATGCAAGCAGCAACAGCATACATCCTAACCTCACCCCTAACCCCTAAATCTTACCCCTAAACCTCACCCCTAACCCCTAAACTTCACCCCTAACCCCTCAACCTTATCCCTAAACCTCACCCCTAAACCTCATCCCTAACCCCTAAACCTTACCCCTAAACCTCACCCTTAACCCCTAAACTTCACCCCTAAACCTTACCTCTAAACCCTACCGCTAAACTTCACCCTAAAACCTTATCCCTAAACCTTACCCCTAAACTTCATCCCTAACCCCTAAACCTTACTCCTAAACCTCACCCCAACCCCTAAACTTCACCCTAAAACCTTACCCCTACACCTCATCCCTAACCCTTACCCCTAAACCTCACCCTTAAACCTTACCCCTAAACTTCACCTGTAAAGGCCATTTCACACCAGTGCGGTGCGGAATTGTGATGCGGATTTCTGCGTGGATAATCTGCACAGAAATCCACGGGCAGAGCTTCACACTGGTCCTGTGTGGATTTTCTGCATTTGTTCTGCAGCGGAGAAAATTTTCTGTATACTCTGTCTACAAAACACACACACAGAGAGAGAGAGAGAGAGAGAGAGAGAGAGAGAGAGACAAAAGCGCTTCCATCAGTACTTTAGATTTTCAGTTTCACAATTTGAGGCGTTTCTGGAAATGCTAGCTCCACATCTCAGGAGACAGCAGACCAATTTTTGGGATGCAGTCAGACCTGAGTAATGGCTGGAGGCATGCTGGAGGTATGTAGTTTAATATAATCTTAAATTAACTTAAATACGACTGTTGTATGAAACAGCTGCTGCACAATCTGTCTAAAGTTCTTTAGGAAGCTATTGTAGCATATATAGTATGCGTAACAGTAGTATCATATGAGTATTAATTAATTTAAGGTAAAGCAATCAAAGTTGCAATGTTAAGATCATAATTTCAGGAACAAAATATTAATCTTATTTAAATTGAACACCACGTTATGTGGAGAATTAAGTCGTTTAAACTTAATGTTTTGATTATTTAATTAATATTCAGTCTCAGATCTTAAATTAATATTCAGGCTTTACGACTAAATGGGGAGAGGGTCACAGCAGGAAGTCCTGAGGAGTTCCTGGGTGCGTAGTTCCTGGGTGCTCATCCATATGTTAAAGTGAATGTTATCTTTCACATGGTTCTTGATGTGTGTGTNTGTGTGTGTGTGTGTGTGTGTGTGTGTGTGTGTGTGTGTGTGTGTGTGTGTGTGTGTGTGGACTGCAGGAAGAATGGGAGCAGGATGTGTATTGTGTCTGTGAAGGGGAACAGTTAGGTGTCTGCGGGTCTTCAGCAGGATTCCATGACGAAGCTGTCTGTAAAAACTGGTTATTTCATACCAGAAAAAACATAATCATAGATTTATCAAACTGCAGGTGTTCCAGTAATGCTACACTATGACAGCCCATCATACTTTGTTATAAGAACTGATGAAAAAAACAAAACAAAACAAAAAAACCAGAAAGAATGGAAGATTGATAAATGGCGTATTATCTTGTTTTGACAGAAGTACTTTAGAGGAGCTGATCCTGGGGCTGTCTGGACCAGATCTTCTTAATCACAGAGATACATTTAAGACATTGAGTGGACAAGTGACAGACGGAGCGTTCCACTGTTCACTAACAGAGCTGCAAGTCTGTAGGAACACTACAGACTGCACAGATAAAAAGGCTCAACACCATGGAAAACAAAGCTAAACAGAACTACAAGCAAAATGTGTGTCACAGGAGGATCTGACTGTCATCCAGGTTGCTGACAGATCCACAGTCAGGACTGTGGAGAGCACCGAGACGCACGGACTCAACTTGTTCCATTCTGTGTTTATCATACAAACCTGGGTGCTGAGACACCACGATGGTGAGTCGTTCTCCCAGGCTTTTTATTGGTCAGGTGCTATTTTCCACAGATGGAATTCTGCAGCAGCTAAGGCGCCTGCAGGATTTTTTTTCCCCGCAAAAATGTTCCGCAGCAGTGTGTAAACCTCCATTGCAACTCATAGAATTAATGTTGAAAAAATCAGCAGCATTTATCTGCACTCAGTGTGGAAGGGCCTTAAGCCCTAAACCTCACCCCTAACACTAACTGCATCCCCTTAAAAAAAAAAAAAAAAACCTAAATTAGATGAGACTCATTCATAGGATTATAACATCTTTTCAATGAACATTACCAAGCTACCAATGCTGTTCACTTCTTACCTGCAGCAGCTGGTTTCCTCATTCTAAGCTCTGTTAGTCCCCTATTTACACCAGTATATACACAACTTCCTGTGAAACCCTCAGGATTTCTACAGAAAAAAACAGTATGGATACTTCCATCTTCAATTTTGATCCCTTTTGGAAGAAGATTCCCAGATAACACAGATTGAATATATTCTCTCTGGTGATTCTCCAGAAAACTACCACAGTCTTCAGACGTGGTGGGGAGAACTTCTTTTTTTATATATAAAAATAACATCTTTTCAACAAACATTACCAAGGATATTCTCCCTCCTACTCACCTCACACCATGTACAACTGGACATCATTCACTTACCTCTTTACATAAAATCCAAGTTTAAACTTTAGTAAAGAGTCCCTGGAGATACCAATTCTGCTTCTCTTGATGGTGGGTAGTCAGTTGACATGATTGTCCAGTTCTTACCTGTGATTCTCTGGCAAACCACTGTAGTCCTTAGACAAGGTGGGAAGAATCCCCAAAAACATAATTAACTAGGGCCTGGTGCTCTGATATCTACCAGCCATTTTTGTGTGGGGTCCCTAATTGGTTCAGTTTCCTTTACTCCTTTACATTTGATTTGGCTCACTAAATCTTCTTACCTGAAAAAATATATATCACCTAAAATATGACATCTGGAGCTACCAATTCTGGTCCCTTAAGATGTAGGTTATCAAATGACATGAGAGGCGTGTGCATTGCCTGTGGTTCTCTAGCAAACTGCCGGAGTCAATGGACGAGGTGGGGAGAATCTCAGGGGAACTCACTCAAAAAACTAACCTGCCATTACTAATCATCTGGGTTCCAAGTTGATCCAGGTTTACTTTATTATTATTCTATTATACAAAAAATATTTACATTCCTTTTGTCTCATCTTTTTAGATCAATTACTCTCCTTCTACAAACATGTCGAACCTTCCTCCACCACCATCTCAGAATGATTTCTTGAAATTAATGAGGTCCATTTACCAATTTTTGACTGCCCACCACCACTTATGTCCATTCAAGTCCCAGATCCCTTGTATCTTGCCTGTCTCATTCACCAATGCAACCACTATCTCAAACAGGTTGAAGACCTTAAGTTAAGTTAGAACTCTCAACTTTACCCTTGGACCACTGGTGAGAAGCAAGGAAAATAGACTTTGACCAACTCAAAGAACAGGTGGCTCTTAAGACACCAGTAGCACAATGGGTAGCAGAAGAACTACACTGTTTAGCCAAAGGTCAACAGTGTGAAGGTCAAATGTGAGGAAGATGGGTACCATCTTCCCCACCCATTTAAGATCTCCTGTCCACTCTGGCATTTTCCCATCTCATACCCTTCCTTTGGAGACTCCAAGTGGTACTGAGGATCCGCTAAGAGATCCAGTGATCTCTGCCATCTCATCACAGACCCCCATACTCCCCTGAGCTTGTCCTATCACACACACCTCAATTGGTACTGAGAAACCTATAAAAAAAAAAAAAAANAAAAAAAAAAAAAAGCCAGAGGGTTCCACCACCTCATCACCTGATCTAATGATTATAGGAGAACATGTAACACGCCTCATTCCATACCACACCCCTCCATTGGAAACCTGGAGTGATACTGTGAAAGCCCTTAAAAAGCCAGAGGGCTCTACCGCATCATCACCTCATCTAATCATTATAGATAATATAGCTCCTCTTACTCCATCAAGGCTTCCAAATCATCCTGACCATCTCCCATTACACACCCCTCTATTGGAAACCTCAAATGATTCCGAGCAGCCTGACAAAGAACCAGAGGAGTCCACCTTTTCATCACTTGATCTAATGATTACAGGGATACATCAAGCACCTCTTACCCCATTCAGGTTACCCCGACCTTCTCCAATCGAAAACACCCCCATTAGAAACCTCAAATGTGACTAATAAATTCCCAGGAATACCAGAGGGTTCCACCAACCCACTTATTGATCTAAACATCAGACCAATTTCTACACATATAACCTCCAGTTCAACTGAGGCTATAGACTTCCCAGTTCTTGATGTTTCCAAGTTGTCAAACCAGTCCAACCAACCTCAAATCAGTCAGCAGAGTCCTGCTCTAACCTTGTAGATTTGTTTGCTGATGAACCTCCCTTTAAAAAGATACAATCTTTTCAGTTGGACCTATCTTGGGCGCCTCCCCATGGTGCCCCTCAGGGTTGACTCCTAAACATAGGACTTCCCCTGATTCTACTCACCAGATGCAACCCTCATCTACTAAAGATGACTTGGAAATAGTAGACCTTAAAGATTGGCCTGGAATTATGGGTACTTTGTCTTCATGGGAAAAGAAGAAAACCATCCCCAAATCTCAGCACACTATACAAACCTTTTTTACCAACCCATTTGAATCCTCTTCTCAAAATTTGCCCAATCCCAGATGTGGTTGAGGAGATGCCTTGTAGTTCTATTACCACCTCCATTCCACATCTCCATTGTTTCCAATGACCAGTTCATAAGGGAAATACTCAAACTGGTCTTTAACACCCATACATTCCATACCACCACTGGGTGGCTCAAATATGGGCCGACTCCCCTGCTTAATGACAAACGGATGAAAGCAGTGTGTTTCCACAGGGAAACCTTTCCCATAATCAAATTCTAAAATACAAGAACCCAACTTCTTCCACTGTGACTACAGTTATCTTGTCCTTTGTTCTGAATTACTGGGAAAAGAAAAAAATTGAGATCCAGAACAGAAATTTTGACAGAACTTTTAAATACGGCCAAAGACACCTTTCCAAACCCAGATCTACACCCCAATTATCAATTTCTCACTGCAATTTCAAGGAAGATGCAAGTCAACTCTACACTCCCTTAACTTTCACATCAGAAAGTCCAGAAAGCCTATTCCATGTCTATCCCCTAACCTCTTTTATACTTCTGATGACCATATTCACTGGATACCGATGCAGTTTTTTAGTTTAACCAACCCCAAACATTATTTATTTGACTTATCTGATAAGGGGGCTCCCTTGGAAGTCATCAATCTATCAAAAAGTTTTAAATTATCCCCTCCACAGCTTTCACTCCCCCTTTCTTTCCTTCCCACATGGAAAACAGGACAGAGCAGACGAGTGGCTCTTACAGCCCATCTGGGAGATTATCATCGCCATTTAAAATTGGCTACATTTTTCTATAACAATCTTAATGATAATGAAGGATTACCATTCCACCTTCGATCAGATTGGGAACGACCATTACATTCTTTACCCCCAGAATTGCATGCCTTAATTGCTGAGGATTGGCAACAATACACTTTCCCTACCTTATCCCAAGGACCCTCCCAACCTCCCACCAGAGGAGGAGGAGGAGAAGGAGGAGAAGGAGGAGGAGGAGGAAGAGGAGGAGGTTTTGAAACATTTGAGCTCAGAACATACTATAGTCTTCAAACCAGCTGATAAAGGCAGCTCAGTAATCATTATGGATAGGGATGATTATGTGATTGAGGCTGAAAGACAGCTCTTTGATCAAACTTATTACCAAAACTTACTAGCTCGAATATACCCTACCTCAGTTGACATAATTTCTACCTGGAGAATCTCCAGACCAAAGGTTATCTCACAACACAAGTGAAAGTGAAATCAAATAAGTTATTATTTTTGAATATTTATATTTTAACTGATTGATTAGATGATGATTGCTGCTGCTTTGTGGAGGAGGAGGAGTCTAGTTATAGATGCTCAGCTGGAGGCGGAGCCAGTGTTTATGAGGAACGGGGCAGCGGTATAGTTTTTGACCTCATTTCACCTCATGTTTTATTATTTTGATTTTGAAAATAAATAAGTTATGAAAAGAACAAGAGCGCAATGTTATCATTCTGGTGTGAGTCAGGAAGAGAAGCCTCGTTAAAGCGATGAAGTTTTAAAACAGCCATCATAAACGGTACGTGGATTATTTTCAGAAAATCACAGGAATACTATAACAATACCCAGAAAAACAGGTAATTTGCTAAACAAATAAACTGATGGAACAATATCAGGGCTTATTCACGAGACTGACTTATAGAGTATATATAGCTAGTGATTCTTATACTGTACTAATGTAATTTTGAGCACATTTAGACGTTGTCACTCACCTGAAATCACAAGACAAACAGTACATCATGGTCAGCCAACTGTAACCTGGTGCTCTACTGTCTTCACCATCAGTTCATTTAAAAACAAAAAAAACAGTAATGATCTAAGCCCCGCCCATCCTAGTATGAATACGGATACAGATACAGATAATGGTGTACTCGCTCATGCCTAGTCATGCCTTTTAGACTTTAAACTTCCTGTTTGTCATTTTGTGTTTGTTAAAGTTTTGGTTTGTGAGACTACTGGATTTTTATTTCTTTCATGATGGTAATGAGGAAGAGTTTGTGGATGCACCACTGGCCCTTGTTACAGTAACCAGCAACAATGCCACCAGTCAAGTTCACTATAAACCTGAAAAAGTCTTCATTGTCCTTGACAATTAAATTATGGTCACCCTTCCCAGATTTGTCAGTGTGTAGCCGGTCTGGCTAAATACCCTGGTTATCACTGACTCTGCGTTGTGTTGTTCATGTGGAAGGACACAACGGCGACTTCTGCTTTGCCAGTCTGGTGGATTTATTTTCTGTGTAAAAACACGGAAAATTCAGTACAGCCACTCGTGAAGACCACTCTCTACACATACACCTCTCCTCAGCAGCACCTGCAGCATCTGAGGAAAACTGCGCAGATGCACAGGAAGTGACGTCACCAAAATGTCGGAGGTCACCAAACAGAAAGAAATAATTAACAAAATAAAAAGCTCCCCAGCATAGAATATATACAGAACTGAATAAACAAAAAAAAAATAATAGCAAATTGTAAACAGAAATGGATTTTTGGTGAAATATAAGTAATCACACAAATACATGGGTTATAAATGCATTTGCATTTCTGGTAATGTTTGGTCTTATACATACATATATATATATACTGCATCTTAGTTATCCCAAAGAACTGACCAACATTTTTGAATTCGTTGAGGAAGTTTTGCTTGGTTTGAAAGATGCCAAACTATCACCTAGACTGCAGACACTGAAGAACGAATTGCTGACATGTGTAAAAATAGATCTTCATGTTGACTACATACCCATGTTCTTCCCCCCATACCATAATATATACACTGTACATGGTGATAAAAGTTACTATCTGAACCAGATAAGTTCTGTAATAAATTTGTAATGTTATACATATGACCACCCAGTACATATACATAGAAAATATATACAAAATCAATACAACTGTAACTATTACAACACATATTATAGCATTGGATTACTTGCATTGCGAAATCAGGTTGCTAAGTTAAAAACAAACAAAGCCTAAATATGCAGTTCTCACAGTTCTTCATCATCTTCTGTGCCATAAATTATTGCCCATGACCATAATCTGCCATCGTAGCCATGCCCTCTTTTGAAGGATTGCTCCATACAAGCCACAAAGCGTTGACTTACTGTGAAACTCAACACCTCACTTCCCACCAAGTATGTTGTGTTAGACTACATATCTAGCCACACTTCGTAATGATGTTGGTTTCGATGCAATTGGTCGTCATGGCGACCGAGTTCATTTCGGTACCATTTCACCTGAAGTCAGTGGAAACACAGAAACTAGAACTGTATCAGTAACAGTTCAGGTTTAGTGGGTTTTGGTCTACTTCTTGTTTTAGTTCTTGTTCCTTGTACAGTGGAAAAGAGCCTTTTGAGTGGATGTACAATATTTACAAATGCACAGTAATCATTGTATTTGTTGTTGTTGTTGTTTTTTTGTTTTTTTTTCTGGAAAGACTGACAATCACAGATGATATAGGTCAAACTCTTCCACTGATAATATGCACAACCTTTTTGAAGGATGGAGGACTGGTTGGTTGGTCTAAATGTAGTCCAGGTGAAAAAAAAAAAAAAAAAAAATTAAATAAGTAAAACTGAATTAATAAATATGGTTAATTGTGCTAAATGATTTAGTTAAATAAGAGTTCATGTTTAAAATGTGGTTAAAATTCAGTTATTTCATATTTGACGTCACTTTGTGAATGTTAACTGTTAAAATGTTAAAAGCAATTGTGGATATTTATTTAATTCATTTTGTTAAAAGTTAATATTTGGATGAATGGTCCTTTGAAACAGTGATATCTGACAATATGTGCTACCTGTTCCTATTGGTTAATTCATGAGCATGCAGACGGGGGCATGGTCAATGAATGGAGCCGTTGTGAAGAGAAAAGAGAGAGAGAGAGAGAGAGAGAGAGAGAGAGAGAGAGAGAGAGAGAGAGAGAGCAAAGGAGACAAGAGGAAACTAGTCGTTTCTGGTTTTCTCTCTCATTGTTATGTTTTTCAGTGTGGTTTGGGCCCTGTTCGCACTAATATGGATATTTTACAAAACATGTATTTTCCTCTGCGTTTTGGCCTTTCATCCACACACAAACGACGTTTTAGGTCACTAAAGCGGAGATTTTTTTTAAAACGGCTTCTAAAGTGCAGATTTCTAAAAACTCCACTTTCTGTGTATCTGTGTGGACGTGNTTTTAAAACGGCTTCTAAAGTGCAGATTTCTAAAAACTCCACTTTCTGTGTATCTGTGTGGACGTGTGGAAAACGATGACATCAGAACTAAACTCATGTATGTGAACTGTTGCTTTGTGCAATGAGCATGCATCAGAAATAATAACAAGAACAACAATGGCTGCGACCATGTTCGGTTTCTTTACGTTTGGTTAGCAACAGCAGTCGCAAGTTTACAAGTTAACTTGGCAGACAGTTAATGGTAGTTAATTTGATACAACTACCTTCAACTGTTTCTGTTTGTCAGTTACTACCTCCAATGGAAGTACATTAAGTATGCATGCTCAGAACGTTCTTCTCTGTTATTTCAGTTCAGATTATAGTTAAGATGTATCCATGAAGCATGTACTCCAGGACTTGGTATGTTTGCTCAAAACATACCCAATCCAAATTTTTAATATTTTAATAATTGGTGCCTCTTAAGTGAGGTGAAAGCCCCTGACTACAAAAACTGGATTAACATGAGGGAATTCATAATAGATAGATAATAGGTATAGGTATAGTACCTATACCTATAGGTATAATAGGTAGATAATTAAGGTTTTTAATAATAATAAGAAGAAGAAGAAGAAGAAGAAGAAGAATGAGACAAAGACCATTAGTACTGAATGATCAACGCACACACGATAACCCTTTATGTAAAATGTGCAGTCGGTTTCTTCACTAAACTAAACTTTTTAGCATACCAATGCAGCAGAGAGAGAGAGAGAGAGAGAGAGAGAGAGAGAGAGAGAGAGAGAGGGAGGGAGCTTGATTCAATTCACGGTGAAATGTTTCATGGACCTGAGCACGTTCACCAAATGTGAACACATGAACCTAAGCAGAAAGAGAGACATGCTGCACTACAGAACCGCTTCTTCTCTGCAGCAGCACAAGCAGCCCGTCCTCTGATCTACATTTTCAAGCAATCAGGAAAATGGTGAAATGAAAGAGACATCGTGACTTTCAGAGCGGCATGTGTGCGGTACTATTGCACTTATAAAAAATAAAGAAATATGCAATAAGTCAGAAGTTTCCTTTGTAAAGTCTGGCGATATTAGACAGTCTGAATCTGCATTGAGGTAAAAGTGCCTGTAGTGCCCATGGAGTGAGTATATGCTACTGAGTCCAGAGCGTATCATGCTGCTGTAGCCAGAGTGTATCCTTCCACCGCGGCCGGAGCGTATCGCACAGACTATTTTTTACCGGCATGATTTCGAGAACCGCTCAACTGAACAACTTTGCACGCAACACTGCACATCCTTGGGTCCAGAGCATTATACCTGCCAAATTTCAATTTCATACAGCGCCAGGTTCTCAAGATATGTGTGCCACAGACAGACAGACAGACAGAATTACTGGAATTATAGATAGATGAGAAGAAAAATACTGTTTCTTATGTGTGTAAAGAGAAAAAAAACACTTAAAGGTATTTGAGTTTGTACATTTTTTAAAATCTAGTAAATTGTTCAGATATTTTATAAGAAAACTGAGTCAACTGTGACATTTGGTTGTTTACACTAAAGATTTAACTAACTGTGGTGATTCTACATTAAAGGGTTAGTTCATCATTTTAGTGTCATATCGTAGTTTAGTGTTACATACCTGTATTTGAGAGCTAAAGGTATTTTGAGTGAACCAAGATACAAACACTGAGTAAATCAGATTTATAGTTAATGAGCTGAATATACAAACGAGCTCAGGGCCCATCCCTTCATCATTGATAGAAGGGCTACATAAACCACAGCAGGATGGAGAGAATAAACTCCTGATGCATCTGCCAAGCAAACATGTGGAGTTTGTCAGCCTGGAGGCGTTTCCTCGTTAGTGAAATCAGCGGCCATTAGAAGATGAAAAGGGACCGTCTGCTTCTGTGTTCCAGGGTTTAAAGCCTTGTGTGAGGGCAGATTCTCTTTCAGGGCACAGGGCTGAGGACTCACTGAAGGACTGCGGCTGCTGGATGCTGCAGATGTATTGGACTGTCTCATATTTGGCTTCCACACACATCCACAGAGCGCTGTCTGGGAGCGTGGCACGCTGCTTTCATCACATTCCCAGAAGTGCCGTTAATCTGGTTCTGGAGCCCCAGCAGAAACTGAAGCCAGATGAATTCCAGCCTGTTGCTGTGTGGCTCTGAATCTGAGCTGATAAGAAACTCTCAGCAAAGCAGCACTGCAGTTCAAACTACTGCTTCACTTATACTAATACACAGCTCTGAACACACACACATACACACACACACACACTACATGTGTGAGTGGCTGCAGTCAGGCCTGTCAGCCTAACAGTACTTTACATGCACACTAAAATTTTCATTAAACTCTGATTAAAGGACCATACCAGTGATTGTTCATGTTTGAGCCCAATATATACAATCTGCATACATTACGTTACTGACAACCATTTATAAAACCAAACCGTATTTTAGTTTTCCTATTATTTTTTCAAATCCCCTAATCTTTCAAAATCATATGTTCAGGTGAAACACACATCTTAAATTTCAATATTTCACCTGCTAGCACTTTTACATGATTGTAGAAGGTACAGTCATTTTAATTTCTCGGTAAAAGTCGTCTTCTCCTGGAACTATATTTCCTGGCGGAGACATACATCATCTTCCGTGCAACTCCATGTTGGATCAGTTAAATAAAGTTACTTCAGGAAAAAAAAACAAAAAACAAAACCGAATAGACATGTTGTTATCTGTGATGGATTATTTATCTCAGCATGTTTCAAGTCTCTACAACTTGATTTTTTCAGCGTACTGGAATGAACTGAAACCAATGGCAGCCTGGAAGGTAGGAAAAACAATTCTATTATTTGTTGCTCCAGTTGTATGTTTTGGAAAGTGGTTGTCAGTAATGTCACATGCATACATAAAAGAATTCTAGCAGGATATCTTGAAACATTATGGACAGATTTGGATGAAATTTGAGGACAGATAGACGACATAAGAGGAAGAAGTGATTGAATTTTGGAGGTGATCCGGATCGTGTTCTGGATCAGATTTAGAAGAAGGATTTGTTTGTTATGGATGGATTTGGATGAAATTTGGGAGACAGATGGTTTTGAGACAGAGGTTTTATATTCTAGAGGAGGAAGTGAATTTGGAGGTGGTCCAGATCATATTCAGGATCCAGGATCCCAGAAAAAGTTTTTAGCCTACAAATCAACAATAATGGACTAATTTGAACAAAATGTAGTATATTGGTTAATTTAATTGCAAAAAAAATGGCCTGCTGATGCCTTGGCTGCACTCTCAAAGTGCCTTCTTGTTACTTACAGTAGTTGTAGTATAACTCTTACACCTGGAGTAGTTACTGTAGGTAGATGTTGGAGAGCAAGGAGAATAAAACTAATTTTACAAGCATTTAAAGGAACTGTATCTAGTTGAAGGATTTGTTTGAGGTATTAGGCAGACCGAGTTGAACTCTGGTCTCACAGATGTTGAATAGGAACTTTATCCCTGTGTTTTAAAATAAATTAAAAATATATTTTAAATCTAGAGGAACTGTCAGCTTCCTCAGCAGAAGCGAGGCGTTGTCGGTATTGGGGACACACTTTAAATTTTGATGAAGCTCTGAATACAGGATTTGTTTTTTTGTTTTTTTAATGATTTCTTATTATTTGGGAGTTTTTCCATATTTTTGTCATTTCCCTCAAAAGTAAAACAACAATCTAAGCAAAACAAAAAAGAAAAAAACAGGGATATTCATCTCATACTAGAATATTCATAGGTGCAATTTAGTCCAGAGTGATATAAACTGTTCCTGTTTCTTGTCTTTAGGGCAGCATGATGGAGCCTCTCAGCAGCTAATAATAACAAGAATGCAGTTCCAGACTGAGCCGTGAAATGGTGATTGAAGTTAAATATCAGCCTGTATATTAAAGCCTTTTTTTACAGACTGGGTCAGCTGCTCCTCATTGCTGTAACCTCTGAAAAGGTTTTAGAAACCTGTTACATGGCCGTTTGCCTTGTCCTCTGGAGTTCACACAGCAGCACAGTGTGAGTCTGCAGGGTGCTGAACATTTGTTCTATAAAGCTCTGACTTTTATGCTGTATTATTCTAAAACGCCTTTGTGCACTTTTTCTTTTGCAGTTTCCATGTGTCATGTGCATGTGCAGCGTGTCCTCACAGCTCAAACTCAACAAACCCACTCCACCTTGGTGAAGCAGCCCTGCAGAGAAGGGCCAAACGTTCAAAACTCAGGCATGGACAGAGAAAGACAGAAAAGACAAAATGACAACGCAAACAAGACACAAAGAGAGAAAGTTACAGACGCTGCCTCTTTCCTTTTCACTCAGCGACTGCGTAACGTTCATGTGCTCAGTGTGGAACTCTTCCACTTTGGCCAGAAAGACGCTCAAAGCATTTGAACACTTCCAAACTTTCTGTCCCAGCCATATAAGGTCAGAGGTCATGTGCGTTTGTAGTGTAAAGCCAATCTGCTGACGTTGTGCCGTGAGCTGCTGAACACCAGCAATAAAGGAACTTCATCTGACGGTGTGCTCGAGGAAGTAGGCGGAGCCAGTGCGAAGCTTGTATGAAGAGCGAATAACACATTTAATAAGGAATGAACACAGATAAGAAAAGCAAAAACATTTTCACGTAGAGCTTAAATAAGAAGTAAAGGCCTGGTTCTTTCTCACGTTGAGGTAAATAAAGGCCCCTCCCACTTTTTGACATTTAATCATTTTCAGTGGACCCAGCCAAATGCAAAGATTGAAGACTAAAATAACCGAAACACCCTTTTACTTTCATAAAAAAAAAAAAAANAAAAAAAAAAAAAAAGACAAAGGAGTGAAGAAGAAAATTGGAGAGTGAGGAGTCATCGTCAGAGGAAGAGAACAAAAAGGAATCCTCAGAGGGTGAGGAAGAAAGGGTAGAGGAGTCTTCAGAGAAACTGAAAGGAGGGCACAAATTAATAAAACATGATCAAATAATAGATTAAAATAGCATCTATTGATAGATACATGGAGAGATAGATGCTGCCACCCAACCAACAGCCCTTCAGCACTCTCTCTCTCTCTCTCTCTCTCTCTCTCTCTTTCTCTCTCTCTCCTCTGCACATCCACTAAAGCACAGAAAATCCATCCTCAGTCCGTTTCATTTGTGGTCTGAATTTGATCCACACGACTTCTGAACCAGCTACAGATAAATCTATTGATGTATTGATCTATTGATTGATTAGCAGCAGGGTTGCTACGTGTGTGTGAATGTGTGAATGGTAACGTTACTGCAGTGTGCGATCTGCGGGGCCTTTCTATAACAAATGTCATACCTGGTTTCAGCCGTTTTACCATACTGTACAAGTGCAGGAACAACAACGGCTCATTTTTCATTCCAACGAGATCTGAATTTACTCTGTGGCTAAATGATAGCGTACATGTTATTTAGGGCTGCTTGTTAGCTAGCTGTTAGCAATTAGCTGTTAGCTATTAACCACACATACCTGTTAGTCCAAGTTTTGTGGAAATATTTGATAATGCCCACTGCTTTTTATGTACATCTGTGTAATGTTGATATCAGAGTATCCATATGTATGGATACTCTGATATCAACATTATTAGCTCTTTGGGGGATGCTGCTATCATGCACGGTGGTAAACTCCGCCTTTTCATTCTGATTGGCAAGTGGCCAGCAGCAGTCGTTAAAAGTTTGACACGGCCAAACTTCAGAGTGGCTATGTCAAAGTTTTAACATGGCTGTGGCAGCGGTAATATAGGGGAAAATCTGTGCTCGACCACGTTGGTGGCCACTGCATCGCCTTCTTATGCTAATGCTGCCGGCAGCACAGCTAACACCAGCCGCACAGCTAACACCAGCCGCACAGCTAACACCAGCCGCACAGCTAACACCAGCCACACAGCTAACACCTGCAGCACAGCTAACACCATCACACAGTTAACACCAGCGGTACAGCTAACACCAGCAGTACAGCTAATGCCAGCAGCACAGCTAATGCCAGCAGCACAGCTAACACCAGCCACACAGCTAACACCAGCAACACAGCTAACACCAGCCACACAGCTAACACCAACGGCACAGCTAATGCCAGCAGTACAGCTGATACCAGCCACACAGCTAACACCAGCGGCACAGCTAACACCAGTGGCACAGCTAACACCAGCAGTACAGCTAACGCTAGCCATACAGCTAACACCAGCGGCACAGCTAACACCAGCTGCACAGCTAACACCAGTGGCACAGCTAACACCAGCACACAGCTAACACCAGCGGCACAGTTAATGCCAGGGGTACAGCTGATACCAGCCACACAGCTAACACCAGCGGCACAGCTAACACCAGCACACAGCTAACAACAGCACACAGCTAACACCAGTGGCACAGCTAACACCAGCAGTACAGCTAACACCAGCCATACAGCTAACACCAGCGGCACAGCTAACACCAGCTGCACAGCTAACACCAGTGGCACAGCTAACACCAGCACACAGCTAACATCAGCGGCACAGCTAACACCAGTGGCACAGCTAATGCCAGCCACACAGCTAACACCAACCACACAACTAACGCTAGCGGCACAGCTAACACCAGCCACACAGCTAACACCAGCGGCACAGCTAACACCAGTGGTACAGCTAACACCAGCACACAGCTAACAACAGCACACAGCTAACACTAGCCAGCAGCTAACAGCAGATTCTCTTTGACATGAATAGAGGCCTGACCTGCTGCTTCTTAACTCTTATGGTCTCTCCTCTGAGAAAATAAGCTCTGTAACTAACAAAGCTGTATGATATTTTATAATGAGGCATTCATGGCACAAACTACATACAGAAACGAAATTTTGCAGGCTTTTGTAAATACAAGCCTCATTTCTTTTATTAAATCAAAAACTGAGTGATAAAATGAATTGAACTCTCCTGGGTTTTTGGCACGCTATGCCTGCCCTGCCCAAAGGAACTATAGATGTCATTATTCCTGACATGCCATTCCAGAGTCACGTTGGAAACCATTATAACGTTTCTTTAGTGTATGTGTTCCATGGCAGGATGATGGTGGACCAAACTTTCATTCTCTCTTCTTGGATTCATTTTATATGAAGCAAGAACTATGTTGAAGTTGCAACAAATGCCTGAAACCTCGGTTCAGTGAAAACAGGGCTAATGCTAAAGCTAGGATGCTGCTGAGGTT